>WSTK01000585.1:0-20577 GCA_019616945.1 Ceratobasidium sp. 414
CCAAATCAGCCCCCCCCTAGTACGCCCTTTTGTTCCAAGCTCTCTGGAAGACGATCGGCGGTTAGGGTCTGACAGGGTCCGAAGCTTGGTTCCAGGCAACCAGTGAGCACCTGTGAGCATCACATGGGTGCTCATGAGACCTGGTCATGTGCTCACTATTACTAAATTATGATAGAGTGCACTCCTGAGAAACATGGCGCTCCTGAGACAACAGTACATATGGTGACGACTAGTGTCTTATATTTACGTTCTCTTTCTTACTCTCTTTACTTCTTATTACGTTCTTAGTATATACAATAAATACAATGGTTCCCTATACTGTCCTACGATCGGGCCAAAGTCAGCTATGGGTGCGGGAGCGCCTGCTAGAGAAGGTCGGTCTGGGGAGTGGGAGGGAACCGCGTGGTAGTCCGTTGGCAGAGCTTTGCTCCCACCGTTTGCCTGGTCGTATATCACCCTGACCATCCGTTACAAATGCGTGGATACGAAATAGCAACCAACTCACTCGAGTATATTATTCACATCATCCTCTCTCTCAATTCGCAACCAACTCATCATCCTAATGTACCACCACCAGCCAGCGCACAGCCAACGGGTTCTTCGACGCCAACTCGGCCAACTCGTCCGTCCAGTTTAAAGGCTCGGAACGCTTAGCTAGAAAACGGGGATAATGATGGAGCGCCAATGTTGGACAGAGCGGGCTGCTGTAGGCTGCGGGGAAACAACAGGCACATCGAATCATTTATGAAACCTCTACCGGGGGAAAAGCAGCGAGAGCCTGGTCAGAACGAACCGCGGGTGTTGATCACGACGTCGCTCTTGTCTCGTGGGTTGGACTTTTCGCCGCTGGTGCGTTCGGTGTTTATCATGGACGAGCCGCGGAACGAGGTTGATTATATTCATCGGGCTGGGCGGGCTGGGAGGGCGGGACGCGCAGGAAAGGTGGTTGTGCTTTCCGAGGGGCCAGTGGGAGATGAGAGGCGGTTGTCCAAGGGGACGAGGGAGGTTTGGGCATTTGATGCTGCCTGAAGTGGTTGTGTCTTCGCTAGTGGTAATGGTAGATCCTCATCTCGAAGAACGTCTGAGAAGGATCGTACGAGTCAACAGTGACCTTGACATCGCCAGGGCAGTAATACTATAAAATGCTTTCCCCCTCTGGATCCACTTTGGGTATAAACTATGATCAAAACGTAGGAGCTAACCCTAGCCTATTCCTCGATCTCGCGCATATTACATTCGGATCAGCTTTGAACCGAGTCTCACGTTTCTCCGAGGGACGATGTTCAATTTCAGACTGGTGTTGGGGTTTCAATGCATATGCGGCCCGTCCCCGAGCTTAGATGTGTCCTGCAAACAAAGTTGGCAGTAAAATCACCCCGGGTTCTCGGTTGTAATTTGTAGGCCAACTCTTATCCTCATGACTAAAATTCCGTTGCCGCAAGGCTCTCGAACCCGATGAACGTAGTAAACCGGATAGACACGCGTGTCGACTTCGTTGACGCAGATAAAACGATCCAAAATACTTATTTTTTTCCTAGTAGTATCGAGAATAGGAACAAGGGAGCAGGTCCGGGCTTTAAATGGGCGAACCAGTTAGCATACATGGGCAAACCAAATCGGCATTCATACGAGAGACGAGAATAGACTACGCAGCACCGTATCTGTTACAACCGCTCGCCACACCGTGACATTCATTGGCGGTACAATTTGGGTCGAAGGTTCTCACAAGCCCATTTCTGAGTCGGGAATAAACCCAGCCTGTGACATTTGTTAGCCGTGTCCTATACTGTGTCATCCTCCTGGACGGAGCGAGACAACTTACAAGATTTTCCGAAACGTACAACTAAGATTGATAGGGGTTGAGTGATGATCGTAGATTGACAGCTATATACTCTTACCTTTGGACACTGCTTCTCGTCCATCCCGCGTCCAGGACCCCCTCCCTCTGGTGACATCCGCCCGCAACGAGAGTCGACCGCCTCCCTATGTGGATCCGCTATGAGCCGTTTTATCTCGCATTCGCAATGACACTTACCGTATATACTCATAAAGGTCCTTGTATGTGAATATCCCATTTTGTGCGAGCTGGTCGACGCCTTTTGTGAAAGTCTGGTGTTAAAGGGTCAGGTTACGTTGTTCATACAGAAAATATGATTGTGACGAACAGTAGTAAATAGCCTGTCTCGGATCGGAACTGATGAATACCAGCAGACCTAAAAACGGAGGTTATCAGCTCCACCCACCATCTTGCGTGGATGAACTCACCACTTCGCACCCTGGCAGGAACGATTTCAACTTGGGATTTTCAGGATCCAGAATCCCCTGTTCGGAAGGTGAGATAACGTTGGTACTACCTGGATCGACCTTCAAGGGGAGGCCTAACCGGAAGCGGATCATCAGGCGAAAATAAGCATGAGAGTGGTTTGAACACACCGAGTATGTTGCCCAGTCCAGGGATATAGTTCTCACCGACCGCTTGGCCTCGGGGACTTGGCACCTCACCGTGCGCGATATGACCACGAACATTCCTCGGTACCAAAGTTATAGGGTTGTACCCTGCGGTGCAACGCCACTATGTCAACCAAAGTAGCACAGTACAACCCACGGGAGACCTCACTTGATACCTCGTCATTGTAATTGCACTGATTGGGAGTTTCACTTGTCAATACAGCCACCTGGGTACACCAATACTATACGCACGTCAAATAATGCCTAACGAGCTTTCATTTAGCAAGGGCACAACATTAATCCATCATAAATCTCACCGTAAGCCTGAGCTTCACGTCGGGCAAGCTATCCACAAGGCAGCTGATCAACTCCTGAAGAACATGTTTAGCACCTAGCACAAAGCCCGGAATGATACATACCCAGTCGAATAATACTGTTTCGGTCTCCACCATCTGATTCATCCCAGGTTTGGTTTTCATGTCCCTCCTGACAATCACTCCATAGTTTACTGGAAGGATTCCTGCAATCCGTTCATCAGTAGATATTCAACCCAAGCCAGGTAAATTTTACCTTCCCGCCCACTCGCTTGTTCTCCAGGATTCGAAGTATACCCATGACCAGCAACTAAAAGTGAGTATGTTAGAGTCGGACATCGAGGAATGTATTAGACGAGACACACAATAAAGAAACCTCTTGCAGCCATCCACGCAACCCTCGCCCAGCCACTTTAGGCCTTCTATCTGACAGTCACATCGTCAGTTCTCCATGTCTTCATGGACTATATAAGAACCACCTACAATATTTTCCGTCGTTGGCCATCGCAGTTGGTCTTTTTTGTTCATTGGGGTCGGCTGGTCCGCCAGAACGCGGATGCACTTGGGAGGGTATTGAAATCGATTTTCTGAACACATCTCGGTTGATCACAGCGAACAAATTCAGGTAATAACATGCTTACCGAGCATATCTGCAATATTGTATGCATCAGAGAGCGTGCTCCACAACGCACGCGGGGGAAAGTACTGAATCCCTATCTACCTTGAACAAAAACGGGTAAATATTGGTCTATTATGTGTAGGGCTGAACGGGTGGCTTACCACAAGGGCCCTTCTCTCAGCAAGTTCTTTGTCCATGCTGGAATAAACGTTGCTTGGGTGGTTCCAGTGATCGTGGTAAAAAATTTCACGAAACTTCACTCGCTGGTTGTCCACCTTGGGATCCATGTAAGACTAAAGCAAATGTACACGCCTTCTCCTCGGACATTTGCCACACTCACCAGGTCACTTTGCACCTCCTCAGACTTTGCGTCTAGAATCGCAGATTAGCATGATAGATGGGTACTGTACGGGCGCTTACACTGAGCATTAAGTTCGTCAGCGTCAAAACCCATGGTATGAGTGCGCGAGAGTGTGGCTTATCCTGATCCACAGTGGTCTATTTATTATCCACGGGGATTCACGTGCGTAGTGCAGGGGTAAGCACAGCCATTGGAGATGGCGGCCAAATGATTGTCGATTGATCGCTTCAGCGCGGAGTAGCGTTGCGGACGAGACGTAGGCTCGTGACCAGCCGTTCTTTGGCACGTGCCTTGTCCCAGGGCGGCGGAGCAGAAGACAGGGAGCCAGGGTAAGAAGCAGGGGAGACAAGCACTTTGCCAGAACGGCTGGTAGTCGGTTCGGCCGAACGCATGGTTCCGGCTGGATTTAGCGAAATCCGAGCCCGGCGTCAGCTGGTCTGTCCCCTCCGTCCACCACAACGCGTCTAAATGTCTTGCAATCAATGTAATTGTCCACCTGTACCTCAAATACGCCACTCAGCGGGATCCAGCAAAAAAACAGCTGGGAACTGTCTCAAAACACACGTGGTTGTAGCTGTATATCCTCGAACGCTGCATAAATAGTAGTTATTTGCACTCAGAGGTCGGCCTGTACAGTGAGACAGGGAATCATATAACATCAGGAAAAAAATCAAAGGGGATTATTAGGTACCCTTCGTAATCTCCGCTAAAGTGCTGAATATTTTGGGGACTCATCATGTTGAATATCTGCGATGGGCCGCCCTCGCCTGGATGGAGCACATCTGAGTCGGGCAATCTGGGGTATTTTGGGAGTGAAGCGGGTGTGGTAGCCTCGTGGTAGGTTTATCTGTGACCCCTTGGACATAAGCCGTGGAAGCGGCGGAGACATTTGGACCTAGTCGGCGGGTTAGTTAAATGGGTGTATACAGCAAACTATGGTCATCCTTTCAACTCCCGCTGTATTGATTGAATCTTTCTCATCTACTGAGTATCCAGCTAGGTTCGTGAAGTGACCCCAAATTAACCAAAAGCTAGTCAACATGTACAAAGAATAACAATTAGATGGGTTATCAAGTCGATTGAAAATCCATGCCAATACGACCAAGGTGGCTCTGCCTGCGCGGCCCACACCGGCGTCTCTTCGTCATCCAGACGTACTCGGCGAAATTACATGACAGATCATCCATGAATCAGGAACTATAGATCCGGCAGTTTCCTGGCCAGAAAGCGAAGTTCTCGACCCGGGCAGCGTGCCACACCACCGCACTCCACCCATGAACCTTTACTCAGGACGTTGATGTCTTCGTACTTGATGGACGCGTCACGATTACAACAAGAAAGCGCCGCGAGGTGATCGTTGATGAGCGCGATCATCTTTTTGTGTGAGGTGCGGTCCTCGGACTCGTCTTCATCAACCTGTGCAACGATCTGGACGTTCGGCCACAGGGAGAAGATATAACTGGAGAACCAGCCGTAAATTAGTACCTCCATCTGAATGAATTACACTACTTACTTCGCATGCTGGAGTGCATAATCATAATCAAATACCATAATACCTTTTTCGTATTCGTTTTCGCCTATTCCAAGAAAGTTGGCCTCGATTGTGCGGAATGGAGAACGTCGGTAACGCGGAACCTCATTGAGGTCGATTTCAAGGTCCCACGGAAAAGAACCGAGTTCGAAGTCAAGACGCAAAGATTCTAGCTGGGAGATTTGGGAACAGAACATGCGAGAATCCGTCCAAGCTACCGGGTGGTTCGGGAAACCAAGCTGCCTAAGGGCAGGGAAGAATGTCGCAAAATGCTTTATAAAGCCAAAACGTTTGCCCACAAATTCGTTGTCATCAATATCAGAGCCAGAAAAAGGATGATCTACGAAATTTACACCCTCGATATAGAGAGTATGTAAAGGCAACTTTTGTAGCGCAGCAAGTGTGACCAACGTGATATCATATGAGGGGCGATCGAGCTCGGGATGCAATACGCGAAGCCACAAGTCTTCCAAAAGGGGACTTTGCTCAGCCAGAATGGACAGGACATCAACAAGCGTATCGGAAAACTTGGTGTTCGAGTCGGAAAAAAATTTAGGTGAAGGGAGCAGCCTGATTGAGGTGAGCTTCTTGATGAGCGCCGAAGCGGCCCAGATCATCTGGAACATGTTCATGTCAGGTATCCGGTAGAGAGCAAGGTGCTTCAAAGAAGGGAAGGCGTTGGTGTCTAGTTCGGGAAATGTGTAGTCGCGCTTATGCGGATCCATGGTAATCGTGAGCGATTCGAGCAAAGGCCAGGTACTGATGGTTCCAAAGCAAGCTGCGTCAAAGATTTCGGCAGTAGACGAGAGGTTGATTAAAGGATGGATGCGAGTAATAAACGGGCCAAGACCGAGCTGAAATTCGTCCTTAACCTTTGCTTTGTCGTCGTCTGATACGTACTTGAGAGCGTATAGGCCGGGAGCGGTTTTATTTTTGTCAGCCTTGGCAGGGATCGATAATGTTTGCAGTTCACGGCATCTCTCTGCTAAAAGGTGTAACAGGACCGACGACTCTCGCATAGAGAGATCGGGGATCCGCGTGAAGCCGGTGATGGCAAACTCGACGCGAAGCAGAGATGGCGACAGGAAAGGCAATACCCAGATTAAATCTGCAGACCCGTCGGTGTTTGTGCAAGTGATCGACCTGAGATTTGGTAAGAGAACGCGTGTTGCGGAATGCTGGAAAAGTGCATCGAGCTGTTGAACTTTGGGGGGAGTTTTCTGACAAACTTCGAGATGCTTGACCCACGGGGCGTAAACATCGAAGCGAGAGAAATCATTTTCAGTCAGAGTTTTCCCCGGCGTCTATCACAAATCAATCAATCTACAACAAAGAGAACACTCATGTGACACACCTCGCCTCTCCTTTTACGCTTACTGGCGTCATTCAAAGCCGGCAGCAGTGCGATCAGCTGAGACACGCCATCGATGTGTTCCCAAAGCGACGGCATAACCGTTTGGAACAAGCTGTGGCCGGAACGGGCAAGGCGCACACTATCACGGAGGCTGAGGTAAACTTGGATAAGCTTGACAAGCTCTGGGATATCGAAAATGCTCTTATGGGTGTATCGTGACATGGTGGTTGGTAACAACGGGACGCGTGTGCACAGCCACCAGGGACCATGTTTGTAATAAATCCCATAAAATGAGTTTGCTGATCCTGCGCCGCATACACCTCGACAACTCGAAGTGGCTGGTAACCTGATTGCTGCAAAACAAATATAATATTGCCATTCTCCTCGGCGATCCTGCTCTTGCCTGGTTCTTGTTGACGTTGTCTGCCCGAATATTCCTGCGACCTGGTATTTCTCCTGCAACGGTCTCACTCGGTCCATGGACTACGCTCAAACATTCCAATTCGCGAATACTATCATTACAACACTATTCGTCACAACAAACCCGCACACTCAAGCAGCTTTTCCAGCAAACACAGTCTTGAGCGCACGAATCGAAGGAGAGAAAAAGTACTCTCCTCCGCGCGAGACGACAAAGTCCCGAGGGAGAGTCAGTTGAGGTCCGCCAGTAGTTCCGAGTGTCGCCCGGCTCGCTCCGTCGGCCTGTCCTATGATCGGGTCAAAGCCAGGTATGAGTGCAGGAGCCCCAGCCGGCGCTTTCTGAGGTGGGAAATTGCGGGCATTCGCCCACGCTAGAGAGGAATCGGTTGGGATTGGCGCTTAAGGGTGGAGTAGAGACGAACTTACATTTTTGGACGAATTGGAACCCTTGAGATAGGTCGCTCTGGTAGCTCACGAATGCCAGTCCACGCTCATGCTCCGTCACCTTTTCCTCATTCTCCTCAAAAGTCACCTCTAGAAAAACGACGGCTGAGTTAATTATACAGCAACGACGCCCATGGGGAATAATACGAACCAGGACCAAACGGAATTCCAGCGCGGGTCATGCTCGCTCGCTCAACACCCTTAGGCGCGAGCCCATCCAGATCGTTGCGAGGATTAGTCTTTCGTATATGCGCAGCATAAGGACACGCGGTTTGTCCTTCTTCGCCCTTGTCTTGGGGATACACGAAATTGTTGTTTCGCTGAGGGTCCTTGGCCAGCACTGGATCGTCGTGCAGAGGAGAAAGTTGGATAGGCGCCCCTGCCAAGGGCAAAACTTCAGCAAGTCGAGAATCAAAATATCATGGAGCCACCCACCGCTCTTCCAACGACCCACAAGACGCGCTCCTAGTAGCTCGCTACCTTGTTTCCGGTCAAGACCCGGCAGGTCAATCGGGTTCTTCTCCAAAAAGTCGTGGAATTCGGGGACAAGCTGATTGAGTTGACGGAATGCCAAGAAGCTGCCCTCGACTGCCCAACCCGGTCGGCGAACGGTATCGCCGGTCTTCCCAGTGACAATTATCCCTAAAAGTTCGGAGGTTAACGGGGGTGGTGTTTTATATGACCGGAGATCCCGTACCTGGAGGAAGGACGCGTTGCCCTGGTAGAGAGGCGCCGATGCCTTTGATTGCAGGGTTGGAAATACCGTCTTCCCTGATCCTGAAGTGAGCGGCCAGCCCAGTCAAATACACCAAAAATTTGAAATCTTACCACCCGAAATGTTCGTGTCCCTGTAGACCAAAGTTAACACGATTGGCGTGCTCTACTAGGCAAGCACGAACCTTTTCAGCGCCAGGACGAACCGACGCCTTGAGATTATCAACGACTCGGACAGAGTCTCCAAAGGTCTGCAACGCTTCGGCAACCTTGGCGTTTACAGTGACCCAGGTCTCGCCCACAACAAGCAGGACAGCGTCGATACGAGTCTTGAATGCCTGCTCCCAGTTGGGGTCGAATTTCCCGCCAATCGTCTTGCCCTCGTCGCCAAGGTTGCGAGCATCGGCGAGCTGGCCGGCAGAGAACACGGCGTCGCCGAGGTCGTCTTTGATCCCGAGTGCGTCGAGACCGCGCCGGGAAAAGGCGATGTTGAGGAGCGGGAGCGGAACGAGGCTGCCAGGATTGGCTTGCTTAGCCTGGGCGATTGCCTCGCGTGACCGGATGACGTCGCCCGTGCTTGTGACCCGCAGCGAAGGGATGGCCGCCTTGAATTTAGCTAATAACAAAATGTTAATATTTTGATTGATTTATCAATATATGCGCACCAGAGTCTGCGATAACGAAGAATATGAATTCCTGCTTCTTCTTGGGAAGGCCGAGGCTGAACAGGGCGAGTTAACAGAGGCGGCTTCACAGGCAAGAAGAAACGACCAACATGATATCGCCTTGAACATTGTCGACGTCGACGCGGTCAGCAGATGCAACTGGAGGCAAAGGTGCTTGAGACATAACGCTTTAGGTGGGGTGGAAAATCCGTTGGTTGTCCTGGACTCACCCAACCACCTGAATTTATACTGGGACAATGGGCGTTTCTGGTCGGCGAGCGGATGAAAAGTGACAACTTTCTTTTGGGGGCTACCCAATCCACGCTTCCTATGCAGGGCGTACGAAGCGCAGTATACAACCCAATCACCGCCATTATGGCAACTGCACAGGAAAACTAAGCTTCTACCCGCCCCGGCCCCCCAACGCCCGATGATAATCACGTATTCAAGCATTTCCATTGGGTACTACGTGGATCGGAGATTACGGTCCGACTCGGGTTATGGATAACAATCGTGACACTGGAAACAATTTGTTTAAGGATTGATCCTTACCTCTGTATCCTCGATGCACGCTTGCGGATCCAGGCTCGAGCCCCGCCGGGTGATATACAGAACTCGTTACGTGATATTCCATCCAACCGACCCTTGGTAGTCGCTCAAAAGGCGGAGCGCCCACCGGCGAAACCGGGAACCGGGGCTCTTAGGCGGTGCTTAAGGGTTACACAAACCGGGCATGGGTATTAACTTTGTGGAACGAGCACTCTGTGAAGAACACACCGCGATGTGGATTTTCCTATCACGTTACATCGAATCGTACATATGTTATCCAATTATGGTTCACAGAGCCACACCCGCAAAAGCGGTCTTGAGAGCATGGATCGACGGCGAGAAAAAGTACTCTCCTCCGCGTGAAACCACAAAGTCTTGGGGAAGCGTCAATTGAGGGCCACTCTGCGTTCCCAAAGTCGCGCGACTCGCTCCATTGGCTTGTCCAATTATCGGATCAAAGCCTGGTCCTTTGCCAGGAGGGAAACCTTTATTCGGAGGGAAATTGACGTTGTTTGCCCACGCTGGAACAGCCAAGGGCACGTCAGGCGCAGTCAGCTAAAATGTGAATCTAGAGCCTCACTTCGCTGAATGAATCGGAATCCCCGGCTGTTGAAAGGCGAGTCGTCGGACCCGATAAGGAGGGCACTCTGGTAGCTCACAAACGCCAGCCCGCGCTCGTGTTCTGTCGACTTCTCGAGCTTCTCGCTCGGCGTAACCTCTGGCTCTCGATCAGAAAAATAATCAAAACCGTAATGAAATTGCCTCACCAGGACCGTACGGGATTCCCGCGCGCGTAATGCTCAGCCCGGTGACAGGATTCGCCGGGTCAGTGTTGGTTTCGTCCGAGGCGTCCAGGTCGTTGCGTGGGTTCGTCTTGCGGATGTGGGCGGCGTACGGGCACGCGGTTTGGCCTGCTTCGCCCGTGGCCTGAGGATAGCTGAAATTGTTATTACGCTGCTTGTCTTTGGCGAGTTCGGGGTCATCAGCGAGAGGCGCCAGCTGAATCGGCGCTCCTAAGAGTAGATCCGTGTGAGAAGCAATGCCGCAGTCGGCGCAGTAGCGGCAACGCACCGCTCTTCCACCGCCCCACAAGACGTGCGCCCATGAGTTCGCTGCCAAGCTTAGGATCCAAGCCGGGCAACACAATCGGGTTCTTGTCCAGAAAGTCGTGGAACTCTGGGACGAGCTGGCTCAATTGGCGGAACACGAGGAAACTGCCTTCGGTTGCCCAAGATGGACGTGTCTTGACTGGGTCGCTGGCTGTTCCGAGGAGAAGCACGCCTAATATTCGAGTTAGCGGTCAGATATCACGGTATCTGTGGCTGTATGCGCACCGGGAGGGATCGTGCGCTGGCCTGGGAAAGGATTCACCACGCCTGTGACGGCTGGGTTGGAGATCCCATCTTCCCTAGAGGTCAATAAACCGTTAGCGCTATATAACGATTAAAGCGAAATCGTTACCATCCAAAGTGCTCATGTCCCTACAATACGGTCTGTTAGTGAAATGGAGGTACAATGTCCTGTATAACCGCTCACCTCCTGGTCGTCGGGGCGAACAGCCCCCTTGAGACTGTACACCACATTAACCGACAGGCCTAGTGTAAGAAGGGCAGCCTTGACAACTAGATCGACCGTAGTCCAGGACTCTCCAGCCGCAAGAAGTACACCATCGATCCGGCTTTTGAACGCAGGCTCCCAATGAGGATCGAATCCTTGATTAGTGGTGGCACCTTGGTCTCCAAGAGTCTGAGCATCCGCAAGCTGGCCTTTGGAGAAAGCAGCGTCTCCGATGTCGCCCTTGATACCGAGCGCGTTCAGTCCTTGCTGGGAGAACGCAATGTTGAGGAGCGGGAGAGGGATTAGAGACCCTGGGATCTCCCTTCGCACGTCTGAGATGATTTGGTGGGAGCGTTGTACGTCGGCGGTGCTGGCTATCTTTAGAAGAGGAAGAGCGAGCTTGAACAGTGCTAGAATAATGCGGCAAATGAAGCGATCTTCCAATATACAACTGGATTAAAATGCACTTACCCGCATTATGTATAACGAAGAATACGAATTCTTCTTTCTTCTTGGGCAGGCCGAGACTGCACGAACACGTATATTAGTTGATACCTCGGTTACGAGGCGACTGGACGGGGCATACATAATGTCACCCTGGACGTTTTCAACGTTTACGCTGGCAGGGGTGGTTGGGGGAAGAGGCACTTGAGACATTGGGGTAATTTGAAAGTGAGTATGAAAGTTGGACTGGTTGGTAAACGAAACGCAGCTAAAGTGTCGGGTTTATATACCCAACAGACCGTATTGCCTCAGTGGCTGATAGGACCAGTAGTTGGCCCTCAACCCTACGCATTCAAGGCGACGGAACCAAATTTAGACTATACCGGCTGCCGTCCATAACGTGGATCACTGCGCGCTATGCAGGCAATATGCCAGAATGGCGATGCGACATTCGATGGGCGTGATGAAGCGGAGCATCAGCACGAGATGATACGCCATATACCGATATATACGTTGTTCAACATAACGATAACTTGTCATCGCATATCCGAGGGTGCTGATTGGACAAGAGGTTCAAGCTCGTATTTTCTGGTTCTGAGAATATGTCCTTGGGCGTTAACCTTGAGATCCGCTCCGAGGGCTGATAGAAGCACTGCGGACAAGACTACTAATAAGGGCTGTTCCTAGTTGTGCTCAGATGTACCCGGTCAGGATGTCCCCGAACCAAGAAGTTGTGCTTTGGCGTTTGCTTGAGATAGAAGAGCCAGTATTCTGATCCCGGTCACGACACTCCGTTCGCCGTTGGCTAAGCGGGCCGAAAGTCCGTGAAGACAAACTGTAGCGAGAAGAGGTCCAGTACAGCTGAAAATATCTCGTAGTTTCTTTGTTCGACATTCTAGATCACGGCCAAGAGCTTTTATGAGGTCTCAGCCCGAGGTGGAAACGAAGCACCAGATGATCACGTGGGTATTCCGAAACCCAACGAAACAGATGGTCACGTGGGATGTAGAGCCATTGCCCCAAGTTCCAGGTGTATTGCCGAGCGTTTACCGCATTCGGCAACCTATTTGCCAGACTTTTAGCTCATGAGTAAGGAATAGGACGCCCACAAACTAAAATCCTGGCGCATATAGTGAGATATCATGAACAGCCGCAAAATTGGGCGCCCCTGCGAGTTGTGCTACTTCGTAGGCTGATCACTCTGTCCGACAGAACCATGAATAAACAGGATACGTAAAAGTGGGGTTTCACATCATATTACATCAAGCCACAAGGTCATAATTCAGCTAATCGCGGGGCGGCACCCGCAGAAACGGTCTTGAGAGCGTGAAGCAACGGCGAGAAAAGGTACACCCCCCACCAGGGATTACCAAGCGTCAAGGTAGGGTCAACTGAGGATTGCTATCTACTCCAAAAGTCACACGGCTCGCCCCATTGGCTTGCCCAACTATCGGATCGAAGCCTGGTCCCGTGCCTGGAAACCCTCTGTTTGGAGGGAAGCTGGCGTCGTTTTCCCACGTTGCAACTGGGCTTGGGGGCGGGCGCCGGAGTCGGTGTGGTATACAGCATGGCACGGACTATCGGTCGACTCGGCCTCCGGCGGGGTTGGGAGACGCAAGCGCTGCCGGGTCCCAGGGCGGTGGACTCGGCGCTTAAGAAGTACGCATAATCACGTGATAAATGACACTCTAAATTCAGTTTCCACATGTTTGCCCCGCCGTTCCTTCCTCCTTCGGTATTTGACTCTCAAGATCTGCCGCCGAACTGCGCTCTATTCACATATTGTCCAGATATCTCATAGGTTGCTGAAAGTTGCTATATTACCTCGTAACTCCCGAACTTCCTTGGTTGCATCTTCGTCACAAGTCCGTCTATTTGCCTCGTCTCTCCCGCGCCAAGACGCCCCTCAAGACCTCCAATGGGTTTCTCAGTCTGGCAGTAGCAGCGATGGAAGCGTTCCACTCCCACCTAACATACTAGATTGGGTGAACCAATCTGTTGGTCGAGGATTTTTCGCTCTCGGGGAGGGTACTAATTGTAGGCTGCCATAGGAAGAAGTCAAAGAGTCTGCGCGGCGTTGGACAAGATCCTTCATCGAGCGAGGAGGGGTTCCAAGGAAAGAGTTTGAAGTTGGATATTCGAGAAGCAGTGGCCCTGGTGGTCAGGTACGCGGAATCTACCAAATCTTTGGCCCTTCTCATGTATAGTCATTTCGAAACAGCACGTGAACAAGACGAGTACAAAGGCAACGGTCCGACTACCCATGAGATGTCCCTGGATACCCTTGTGGACGAAAGCGAGTTTGCGAGCACACGTGCGTACTTGGACGCACCTTTTCCCCGGCAAAACTCAATCATAGCCAAGCCGGTATTTTACATTGACCGCATAGATTCTCTCCAAACCTCCAGCGATGTTCATCGCTCGCAGAGTCAGAATCTTGCCGAATGCTTGAAGAAGGCGGGTATTTTGTTTGCTCCCCACCTGTTCGCTATAACTTGACGATATCTTCGCAGATCAACCTCCAGATCGAGCGGGCGGCTATAGACGCAATCCCAAAGCCTCCCGATTTAGAAAAACAGCAGCGTATCGCGAAACACGAAGCAAGGTTCGAACGGGCAAACAAGGAATTTAAACAACGCGCGGTACGTCAATGCTTGGCGCAAGCACCCGATTCTAATCCAAATTCTGAACAGAAAACGGTCAAGCAAGGACGAGGAAAAGTCAGACCAGAGTAGACCAGAGGATTATACCTTCCGCTTCGCCTGAGAAATAGCAAACGATGCGTAAGCAGCGTTCTGATTGTACACGTTGATAAATTATGGTCTGATACATGGACCACGCTAGTCTTCACCGTCTCCGAAACTAAGCAGTTTAGATTCTTTTTTCGGTTTCTTCTTCTTGGGTCCCTCTGAACCATTATTCTTTGTATCCTTACTAGTTACACCATCACCTAATCCCTTTCTCTTCGCTTTGGGTTTCGCGCCTGTGGAAACATTGGGATTCGAGAACGTATTGGACCTGGGTTTGGGACCAGGTTCCTCTGGGGTCGTAGCTTTATCCGCAGGTGGCGTTTCCTCATCTACGGAAAGACCTTTTGCTAAGCAAAGTAACCATGTCAGTATCAGGAGGATATACGTCATCTAAGGATCGGGCACGAACGCACCCCGCCGTTTTTCTCGCTCGACTTCCTCGGAATCAAGATGTTTACCCTCCCTCAATACCACTATCTGCGGTTTCTCATCCCCGCTATCCTCTTCATCCTCGCTCGGCGTGCCGTTCCTTCCGCCATGAAGCCTACTATCCTCGCTCGGTCGCGTAGGAACCGGAGGGCGAGACGGAATCGGTGGACGAGAAGGAATCGGCGGCCGACCCCCAGAGTCATCCCTATCCCAATCGGGATTGTACACGTTTCCGTCCTCCTCGGGCTCTTGGTTGACAACTTCCGGCTCGTCGTCGTCACCGCCTCCATATCGCTGGGAGGAGAGTTGCCCGCCGACTTGAGCTTGAAGTGCCCGTAGAAAAGGGGGCACACCCTGACTCGGGGCGTATTGTAATCCCCTGGAAAATTGGTGAGGTGTAGGGCCTTTGTTGCGTGGGGGCATCTCAGTGGAGGGTGGTCGTGGTCAGGAGCAGTCAAGGAGGATGACGTAAGCATTGGATTGGATTACGGAGGTGCCGACCATATGATCATTTTACTGTCTGAAATAACCTGAAAATCATCGGTTGTACTCGAAGTTATTTTTTGTTGTACTTTGCGATCGTGCGCCTGACCAATCCTTGTCCCGAGTGGTATGTATTGTAATGCACGCTGAGGCGGGAGGTGTGTCGGGGCATGCGATTTCCGAAAGTGCGAAATTCAGTCTATGCAAGCTTCTGAACGAAAAAGTAGCAATTCAGATTTAAGGTGGGGACCGATGGCACGGCGATCAGCGGGTTGTGATACGTATTGTTAGATAGTGGATATACATCAACTACGCCATAGCTCTCCGATCTCCTGTTACTTGCCACACTCTACAAAAGCAGCGTGAGAAACGCGCCACACCCAGAGTCGACAAACCATACCAAACAAAAATGGCTGGGTGTGGATCGGGGCTCTGTGCAACCTTTGCAGGACGAAGGGGCACGCCAAAACGGCGGCACGATGCAGTGAGGGGTCGAAGCTTGAATACGACGACGAAAACAAGTGCGACAGACGAAATGCCACGCATTTTAGAGAGTACTCACTGCTTGCACCGTGTAAAGTGAGCCATGTTGGGAGAGTGGAGGGTGAAGCGAATAATAGCCATCGCCGACGAATAGTCAACCTGAGGCGTGTCAGGTAGAGGAGCATGAGCGGGTAGGAGATTCATCTTAGCGCGTTGGCAAATTTGGTCAAACATCACGGAGGAGGCGAGCAGTCCCACTCACTCGGCGGGTTCGTAACCGGGCATGTCCGCTCATTCAAACGCCCACGAAACCACGTTCCAAACTAAAGCCTCGGCCACAAAAGTAACCGATCTTTCCCCCTGTCTCGGAGCGAAGTCCCGACTAGTCTTAACCAAAGTTTTCGGATCAAGGGATGGCACGTCTACTGCGGAGCAACTAGGAAGAGAGGTTGTCGGCGCCGACGACGAGTTGAGACAAGGGGAGGGGAAGCTCGAGTAGACGCAGTGGTCCTCACACGAGAGCATGATGCGATCAAGAGAGGGACATCGCCCCCTTGAAAGTCGGGCGGTGGACGCGGCGATGTTGCCGTCGGGACAGGGGACGGATAGGTGATCACTGTGACCTCCAGTGATATTGTTCTCGCCATTCGCTCTCGGGCCAGGCAGGACATTGTCGAGGGTCCACGATGTAGTCCCGTTGTCGATGCACCACCTTTCACGAGAGTCGTTGTACCACCGCAATAGGCGACCTGGACAAGAAGCCTGACCAAAGGACTGCTCTCAGCACCGTTCCATCAAGGATCAAAGAATAACGATGTGCTACTCACGTTTGCTTCGAACCAGCCTGCATCCTGCTAGCAGTAATGCGCCACCGACTCAGCGTTGCCGTTTGGTGTCGACTTTGGGTGCGCTGAGAGCGGCTGTTGGGTTCGCTTGGAGGCACGGCGTGGTGGAAATCGGGAGGACGGGTTTCGGCGCTTAAGGCGATCGCTCAGGGTCCGTGACTGGTGCTTGGCGACTGTTAGATCATCGCGAACGAACTATCAATATTAAACGAGAAACAAAGGCAGTTGCCATTTTCATCCGACTCGCCGTCCCGGTGACGGAATGGGATTCAAGGGTTGCTCATAGGAACCGCAGTGAACAAGACAAGAGATACATTTACACTCGACAAACCGAGGGCGTCAGCTCGGAGACGAACGATTGTAAGTCCCATGTTCGGGTTGGAATTATCATCGTTGTCGCGTACTAGATTGCTTCGTTGTTTACTTAGAACTAATCGTAGCCTCTGATTTGCCGTCATTCTCCGAATGAGGAATGGCTGCATTGGCTGTCTGGATGCGCGTTCTGAAGCCACTGGACCACCACATCTCGTCACATATCGGCAGGATGATAGAAAATGCGATTATTGAAGCTCGTAAACGTGGAGAAATTGCGCATACAACAGGACAAATATATCAGATCATCAAGCGAGAGGTTTAACGCCCGATATGTATATACGGAACCCACCACACATATTCATCCACCCCAATCGTCTCGCGCAGAGTAGCAACTGCCTTGTGCAGTGCCTTTGCTGCTTTCCGACTATCCGGTACCCCATCTTCCAGCATACACTCATAAAACCTGTCAGCAACCAGCGGCGCGTGGTTGTCGGAAATAGACCACATCGTCGCAATTACCGCCGGATACCCTGCCATGAGCAGCCCCGCCGCAAGATGAATAGACTCGTCTGGCAGGTCAGAGTCCCCAGTCGCGGTCTGGCATGCGGATAAGAATGCGAGTTGAGCGTTCTTGAGAGGGTTGCGAGTGATCGTCGCAAGGTCTAGTCCTGTGTCATGCAGATGCAGCGCACTTTTCATCGGGTCGGTCAAGTTTTGGGATCCATGACAGGCAAAATGCACCCAGCTACGATCTTTCATCGCTTCAAGCACGGTATCTGTGCGTGCATCTTGTTCGTCCAGCCGGGTAAACGGCAAGCCTGTAGCCCGCTCTTGCACCTTATCGAGCTCCTTCCTAGTTCCAGGAAGAGCGCTGAGCCCGCGGGAGGATATGGCCGACTCATGCCCAACAGCGAGGATGCCAGAGAACGTCGACGGAGACGAGGTGGTCGGCTTGAGCGAGCTGATTGTGGGAGTGTAAGATGAAATCGCTAGGTTGGATAGCACGGTACTGGGGTTGCTGTAGTCTCCGGCGGCGTGGAGTGGCAGGAAAGCGAGCGGACCGGTGGTGCACCATGTGATGTGCGGCAGGTCGTCAACTGGCAATGGATGCTAGAACGTGGGGCTTGTAAGTCGGCGTGATCAGTCAAACTCTGGAGTTGGACATACAATGATTCCCAGGTGATCAAGCACCGGTTTGACTACATCGGACCACAGCATACCGAGGATATTGGTGAAGGCGGGCTTGTGCTCCACATCGCCCTGTTTGAATCCACGCCGAACACCATGAGCAAGGAGACAGCGTGCTAGTTCAACACGTGCGCTCTGTGCCTTGCGGACCGAGAACCCAACAAGCGGGACGCGTGTAATGGCCCGAGTACCAACCGGTATGACAAGAGCATCACACCGGAACTCGCCTACATTTACTATCACGGTTATTCTATCCTGGACCCAACTCATGATTTTGGACGCTTTTGGTGGGCGAAGGAAGTCTTCCAGTCCAGGAAGAAGCCGAGCGTGTTCCAATAGCTCCTCTCTTTTGTGAGCTAACCAGCGATGCCTCCAAGCGGTCTCATGCGCCGATTTATCGCTATTGGCTGTAGTAGACCTTGCGCCAAGTGACGTAGACGTACAATCAAATTCATATGAGACGTCTTGGAGCTCTTTGGCCATCTCCGGGTGGATGGCATGCAGTTCATCGTATGGGGCGCGCAACTGCAATGTCTGACCCCACACAACAGATCGTCCTTGCTCCAACCATTCTAGGGCCAAGTCGTAGCGCCCCAGTCCGATAGCCTCTGTAGCTGCCTCAGTGGCCAACATCCCAACATGAAGACGACTGAGCCGTTCGTATCGGTCGTGTGCAGAAGCTCCCAGCCAGACCGCCTGAGGGAGGAGTGTCATGCAGTGTATGTACGCCTCAAGGGCAGGAAGGCAACATTCGCAAGATAGCAGAGCCCACTTGCGCGACGATAGGAGTCTGTGGGATGGATGACCAGTGGCTATCAGTGTTGCTTGCTTATAATAACTGATGGCATGCAGCGCATGGCAAGGCAGCTGCGAGCGATGAAACCTGAAATGATATATATCACCTAACTGCTGCAAGTAGGTAGTTTGGCGTGGGTGGTCGATGGGAGTCAGCAATGCTGCACTCTGCATGTAGCTGGTTGCATGGTTTGCGTCCTCGAGTCTGCCTGACTGCTTAAACAGAGACTGAAACAAGTGGCCAAGGTTGCTCAGCCTTCCTGGCTTGTCAGGGTGGCCATCTGGGGTCAGCAAGACTGCCTGCTCAAAGCAGCTGACTGATTTGTGTATGTCATCCAGTCTGCCAAGTTGCTGAAACAGAGACTGAAATGAGTTGCCAAGGTTGTTCAGCATTCCTGGCTTGTCAGGGTGGCCATCTGGGGTCAGCAAGACTGCCTGCTCCTTGCAGCTGACTGATTTGTGTATGTCCTCCAGTCTGCCAAGTCGCTGAAACAGAGACTGAAATGAGTTGCCAAGGTTGTTCAGCCTTGCTGGCTTGTCAGGGTGGCCATCTGGGGTCAGCAAGACTGCCTGCTCAAGGCAGCTGACTGATTTGTGTATGTCCTCCAGTCTGCCAAGTCGCTCAAACAGAGCCTGAAATGAGACACCAAGGTTGTTCAGGCAAGCTGGCTTGTCAGGGTGGCCATCTGGGGTCAGCAAGACTGCCTGCTCGTTGCAACTGACTGATTTGTGTATGTCCTCCAGTCTGCCAAGTCGCTCAAACAGAGACCCAAATGAGTCGCCAAGGTTGTTCAGGCAAGCTGGCTTGTCAGGGTGGCCATCTGGGGCCAGCAAGACTGCCTGCTCAAAGCAGCTGACTGATTTGTGTATGTCACCCAGTCTGCCAAGTCGCTCAAACAGAGACTGAAATGAGACACCAAGGTTGTTCAGGCAAGCTGGCTTGTCAGGGTGGCCATCTGGTGTCAGCAAGACTGCCTGCTCAAGGCAGTCGACTGATTTGTGTATGTCCTCCAGTCTGCCAAGTCGCTCAAACAGAGACTGAAACGAGACACCGAGGTTGTTCAGCCTTGCTGGCTTGTCAGGGTGGCCATCTGGGGTCAGCAAGACTGCCTGCTCCTTGCAGCCAACTGATTTGTGTATGTCCTCCAGTCTGCCAAGTCGCTCAAACAGAGACTGAAACGAGTTGCCAAGGTTGTTCAGCCTTGCTGGCTTGTCAGGGTGGCCATATGGGGTCAGCAAGACTGCCTGCTCCTTGCAGCTGACCGATTTGTGTATGTCCTCCAGTCTGCCAAGTCGCTGAAACAGAGACTGAAATGAGTTGCCAAGGTTGTTCAGCCTTGCTGGCTTGTCAGGGTGGCCATCTGGGGTCAGCAAGACTGCCTGCTCAAGGCAGCCGACTGATTTGTGTATGTCCTCCAGTCTGCCAAGTCGCTCAAACAGAGCCTGAAACGAGTTGCCAAGGTTGTTCAGCCAAGCTGGCTTGTCAGGGTGGCCATATGGGGTCAACAAGACTGCCTGCTCGTTGCAGCTGACTGATTTGTGTATGTCCTCCAGTCTGCCAAGTCGCTCAAACAGAGACTGAAAAGAGTTGCCAAGGTTGTTCAGCCAAGCTGGCTTGTCAGGGTGGCCATATGGGGTCAGCAAGACTGCCTGCTCGTTGCAGCTGACTGATTTGTGTATGTCCTCCAGTCTGCCAAGTCGCTCAAACAGAGACTGAAATGAGTTGCCAAGGTTGTTCAGGCAAGCTGGCTTGTCAGGGTGGCCATCTGGGGTCAGCAAGACTGCCTGCTCGTTGCAGCTGACTGATTTGTGTATGTCCTCCAGTCTGCCAAGTCGCTCAAACAGAGACTGAAATGAGTTGCCAAGGTT
>WSTK01000586.1:0-20546 GCA_019616945.1 Ceratobasidium sp. 414
ACAGGCTTAAGTCGGGCTGCTCAAGTCGGCCCTTAACAATATCTGGGGCACTAGCTAATTGGCTAACCGCAGCTAATCGACTAACCACAGCTAATTGTGTCTTAGGGATCCACCAATTTTCTAACAGGAACAAAACGGCCCAATAAACCTCACTAATTTCATCCAAATTAGTTCCATGTCACTAAAACTGACACACTTCAAGCCCTGGTCCTAAAAGACCCCAGATTTCAATGAATTAGGAAGGTACCCGACTTATTCAGCCAGAATTAGTCAGGGCCGCTGGGCGTTTTTTGCTGATGCGTGTGAGCCCGGGAAGTCAATTAACCCTGGTATAGAACTGGATTGGTATTCACGACACGTAACCAGCTTGCTGATACGACCGGCTATGGTGTCTCTCAACATATAGGTAAAAAGACCGGCTCAAATTTGCTGAATCCTCCAAGAGCTGCGACTTCCAACTTGGAACCCTGGTCGGCTACTAATCACCAGGTAGTCCAGTTGTTATAATCATATTCTCACCGAAACCAGCAAGGTAAGTAAATCGTAACCAGGGTTTGAATTGAAAATGAAGGAGTTCTCACTGAAGTACTCTCAAATGCAGGGGAAGCGAGGAGATGGCAAAGGCTGCTTAAGCGGCCTTGTCTAGCGCGGAATGTGGTTAACACGATCCTTGAACCCGGCAAAAGTTTGTATTCTAGGCATGAAAAAGAACGGAAGGAGTACTCACTGCAGCCGCCGTCTTCAGAAGTTAGGTGAGTATTTATGCCTGCTGTCCTCCACCTATACGTTCGTCTTGTCACCACAACATGCACACTCTGATGGGCGCGTTCCGTCGCGCCAAGAGTACCCGGTCCCAGCCTGCTTCCTCTATAACGATACAGCACTCCTGGTGTCGTCCGGCAAAGCCCTGCGACTGACGTATCCGAGGGAAAGAAAGGAGAGTGCAAATTTGACAAAAGGTTGAAGGTACAATGAGATACCCGTTAAGTGGGGGTCAACATAATTGTAATAGCCACCACCCAATAACTATGGGAGATGTGAGAGCTAGCATACAGGTCATCCTATGGACGATGGCATTGCCGCCATTCCCCTCCAAGCCTGGCGTTGCTGAAATCAAGTTTCAAGGAGCCACTTCCTGAAATCACAAGCGTGTTCTGAAGGCGCAGGAGTGCGACCCGCAGGTCAGGGGGGACCCAGATGAGTCGCACGAACATATCATTGATCACCCACCCGTCTTCGCTTAGCGTCCAAGCGGTGGGTGTGCGTGTTTCTAGGCGGTGTGAGCGACCAGAGTGTGTCGTAAAGGTTAGAAATATGTTATTACAGAAACGATGCGCGTATGTTCCACACACCTGTAAGATAGGGAAGAACGGGTAGCCTTGGGTCAGTCCTGGGTTCGTGGATGCGTGTGGCATGTGGAGAGCATGGGACCAAATCGGTATTACTTGCGTGACCTTCAACTAGCTGCCCTTGCAGCTGACAGGCGTGTGCGTCCCAGACCCGAATAGCCTTGTCCCAAGAGCCAGAGACGATGCGTGCGCCGTCGGGCGAATATGCGACAGACTTGACACTACCTGTGTGACCTTCCAGCGGCTGTCCCAGCATCTTCCCAGTGTACGCATCGTAGATGTGAATGGTGCCGTCATGCAAGCCGGAGACAATATATGCGCCATCAGGTGAGTATGCGACGGAGTTGACGCTCTTTGCATGACCTTCTAGCAGCTGTCCCAGCATCTTCCCGGAGTGTGCGTCCCAGATCCGAATGGTCTCGTCCCAGGAGCCAGAGACAATTTGTGCGTCATCAGGCGAGTATGCGACTGAATAGACCCTCCCCGTATGGCCTCTAAGCGGTTGTCCTAACATTTGCCCGGTGTGTGCATCCCAGATGCGGATGGTGTTGTCATAAGAACCAGAGATGATTCGTGTGCCATCAGATGAATACGCAACTGAGTTTACAAAACGTGTATGACCTTTGAGTGGCCGCCCTAGTATCTTCCCGGTCTGTACATCCCATATCCGAATAGTCTTGTCATCAGAGCCGGAGGCAATGCGTGCGCCATCAGGCGAATATGCCACCGAGTTGACGCCGTCTGTGTGACCTTCGAGCGGTTGTCCTATTGTCATCCCGGTCTGTGCGTCCCAGATCCGAATGGTCTTGTCCCAGGAGCCAGAGACAATATGTGCGCCGTTAGGAGAGTACGCAACCGAGTTGACACTATCTGTGTGACCTTCAAGCGGCTGTCCTAGCATCTCCCCGGTGCGTGCATTCCAGATACGAATGGTATTATCCCAGGAGCTGGAAACAATCCATGCACCATCAGGCGAGTATGCGACTGAGTTGACAGCCCTTGCGTGACCTTCCGGTGGCTGGCCTAGCATTTTCGCGGCCTGTGCATCCCAAATCCGAATGGTTTTGTCTTCAGAGCCAGAGACAATTCTTGCGTTGTCCGGTGAGTATGCAACCGACCAGACACTATCGGAGTGACCTTCCAGCGGTTGTCCCAGCATCTGCCATGTGTGTGCGTCCCAAATCCGAACGGTCTTGTCCCAAGAGCTAGAAACAATGTATGCACCGTCGGCTGAGTATGCAACAGACCAAACACTATCTGTATGGCCCTCGAGCGACCGCCCCAGCATTTCCCCAGTGTGCGCATCCCAGATTTGAATACTCTCGTCGGCGGAGCCAGAAACAACACGCGCACCATCGGGTGAATATGCGACCGAGTTGACGCCACCTTTGTGACCTTCGAGTACCCACCCCAACGTCTTCCCAGTGTGTGCATCCCATATCCGAATAGTCTGGTCATCGGAGCCGGAGACGATGTGTGCACCGTCGGGTGAGTATGCCACCGAATTGACACTGCCTGTGTGGCCTTCGAGCGGCTGCCCTATCATCATCCCGGTTCGCGCGTCCCAAATCCGAACGGTCTTGTCGGTGGAGCCAGAGACAATGTGTGCACCGTCGGGTGAGTACGCGACCGAGTTGACACCATTTACGTAATCACGCCGCGGCCATATCAACAACATTTCCCTAGTTGTATGTGCGTTCCAGACCCGAATGGTACCGTCGGCGGAGCCAGAGACAATGCGCGCGCCATCGTATGAGTATGCGACCGAGTTCACAATACTTTTGTGACCTTTGAGCGGCTGTCCCAACATCTGCATAGTGTGCGCGTCCCAGATGCGAATCGTGCCGTCATGGGATCCAGAGACAATGCGTGAGCCACCAGGCGAATATGCAACACATCGTACAATTTGGGAAGCGTTTAATGTGGCCAAAACCGCTGCTTCCCGCATATCCATTGCTGTGCCAGCTGACACTGTAAGACCTGATATATGTTTCGAATAGTGCATTGAGACCGGTCTATGTTCTGGCCACAATGCTAGGGCAGATATATAGATATGTGGCGTGATTTGGCTTATAGGAGCAGACGCAAACGCGACCACAAATCGCCAAGCATTGCGAGCCAGCTCTGGAATTTCGCTTGGGCATTGGACACACTGCGCTCGTCAGACATTGACCCTTGCCATGATCATATATAAGCTCTCACCAGTAACCAGGTATGCAGTTTAGACAGAACGCCAACGCCACTGTAAATGTCTCGCTTCAGGTTCATCACCTCCACCCAGAGCAACAGCCGCGTCGACAAGAAGTCAAAAACTTCGTCCCAAAGTTCGTCAGACATTTCCGCGAGTTCCACATGCGCTTCCCAGTACCGGCAGGCGTAGAATAGATGTTGCGAGACATTCATCCTCACTCTATCGTCTAGGTCGGGCACCTCCAGGTCGGGCAAGTGAGACGACTCGAGATTGCAGATATTGAATGGGGGGTTTGGGGCCTTGATGAGATTGAAGCACGCCCGAGCGTACCAAGCGTTGTGCTGTTTCATATCACAGTAGTATTTCTCGGAACGTTGCTCGTCAAATAGGTAATCCGGAAAGGACTCGTGTAATGTTGTCACCAGCCCTGTCGCGCTCGAAACCTGTAACACCGATAACAGTGGTCGCATGGCAACGTGCACTTGCTCGATGTCGAGTCCCAATAAACCAGCTATAACGGCTACCAACAGCGGCTCCTGAGCGCATACCACCGTGTGAAGCACCTGATTCATTTCCTTTTTTTCTGACCTATTTAGAGCCTTGTCGTCGAGTGCCGCCTTGAGTATAGTACTATATAGAGCGTCGACCTCCTGGTGACTACCCTCTGCTGAAGCGGTCGAGGACAGTACCTCCCGTAGTCGCTGAGAGCTCCTCGCATAGTTGTCGTACTTGACGTAGCGGACGACAGTGGCCGCGTAGACGAATAATACTCCCGATCGCGAAACAAGCGTATCCAGATCGGCGGCTTCCAGTTTGAGTCTCTTGAGCTCGGTCGCCAGATACGTCTTGATATCGGACTGTACGGTTGAGCGTTCGAGCTCGTGCAGGCGTAGTTCTGATCGGACACGCTCGGCTTGGCTGCTTCCCATCCGGTCGAGTATCCCTGGGTTCGGCCGACTTGACAGGAATAACTTGACAGGCAGATCCGGTGCATGTGAGAGCAAGGCGGATAAGAGTCGGTCTACGCCGTCAGTATCGTCGCATTCATCCAAAGCGTCGATTACGATCACCAAATTGGGCGGTAGTGTTTGTCCGACTTTCCGCAGAGGCGTCATGATCAGGTCGCCGAATTGCCGGGCAAGAGGCTGATTGTGAGCGTCTGGGTCCCTCTCCAGAACGTCGGAGACCGCACATCGGAAAGGACGAGAAAACAACGAGAGTTGATATGCGATGCTGGGGAGGATTCGGCCAACGTTACGGCACTCCGGCATCTGTCGGGAACAGAAGAAGCTCGCTGCCAGCTTGCCAGTGCTCTCGACCTGCTCGCACAGACTGTACGCAACCGTGGTCTTGCCGGTTCCAGCCATACCGTTTAGCCAGTATATTGTTTGGCCATGGCTGTCTTCAGTCCACACTCGCATCCGTCCAAGAACTTCCATACGTGTGTTTGGGGTGCATCCATTCCGACCTAGACTGCTTGACTCCATAGAACAATATTTGGCCGGTGATGAATATGGAAGTCGGTTGAGACGATTTTGCTGCCATGTCCAAATTCGCTCAGCGATACCAATCCACGAGCCGTTTACCACGCACCATTGCTTGATCGTCGACAACCTTCCACATATTCACATTCACGTTCAGCTGCACGTAAATTAGTACCGGCGGACGTCTCGAGAAAAGTGAGTTGGCACATACCGCAAGTCGCCCGAGAAGCACCTGTACTCGACGATAACATGCTAATATTTCATTCTCGTCTTCCATTGCCTCAGCGACACGCGCCACCATGTTCCGTTGTATCTTCCGAAGTACTAGCTCGGTTTCCGGCTCTATTCCCCTTGCTCGGACGTCAACATAGGCCCCGGAATTTATCTAGACAATTCACCTGGCAAGGTTTGCGATACTAGGCGTCATGGACGGGGGTACAGTTCCACCGATGTATCCCGAGATGTCCTGACATATATTATTCAGTTCAATTCTGATCTTGTTGTATTCCTCGTGCGCTGATGCTTGGTTCTAATCAGTCGGCGTGTCAGCCCCGTGAAACCACAACCCAGGCCACCATTCGATACTCACTTCATATATCTCGATACATCTTATTAGCCCACTGACCGCTGACTTGAGCGGCGCGAACGCACCCACACTCTCATTCAGCACACCAAGAAGTGTCTTGAGCCCATCCCGAACGGTGAGTTCGGCGCCCTGTCTGACCATTGGAGGAGCAGATACAGCAGCGATGGGGTCTGAGCATTGAGTGTCACGGGATCCCGGCACCAGTGGGATAACAAAGGTTGGCAGACGAGTCGAAGATGTTGCGGGGCCAGATCCAGGATTTGGGAATGTTGCAGGCGTATCCTCGCGACTATTGAACAAATGACGCAGCTTTTCCTTGACGCGGCCCTTCCCTTTGATATCTTTAAACATTGGGAGGCTAGAGCAACGAGGCGGTGGCAGAGAGGTAAGCAGTCCGACGAATATTTGGACGAAGCGAAGCGCAGTACCAGGCCTACACGGCGCGCCGAAACTAGGAACGGAGTAGGGAAAACAAAGATAAAAGGAAACGGAGAACGAAAGAAGGAGGAGATAATATCAAAAACTGGGGGTGGGGACCCGCACCAGTAAGGACACCGGGGCACCGCAGACGCAACCTGACTCGCTTGCGGGTCGGGTGGCTAATGTAGACCTCACGTCAGAGCAGATTGTTGGGGGGGGCGATAAAAGATATAATGAACCCAAATCGTGTAGCAGAGGCTGGTGGTGAAATAGAGCACGAAATGAATCACGGGGCCGCCAGCGCTTTGGCAGTGTGCACAGCATTTGAACTTTGATCGAAACCAGCTTACGTAACGTATTTGGTCTCCACCCGGTCACCCCTCCCCAAAGGCTAAACGTGAATCTCGGCAAAGGTAATTTGACCCGTACTTGGCCGAAGACAACACCGACGCCTGTACCACATTAACTAGTCACCTATTGGCCGGATACTTGGGAGGAGGTCGAACATCCTGTGCCCCCCCCCCTGGCTGAGGGAATGCACCCGCGGAAGCCCAGGATCTGCGACCTCAATGGCTAAATAGTGTTTTTCGTCAACCGCCTGGCTATTACTACTTTACAATATGCAGCACTTCTGACGGTCCGATTGGGTATGCCAGCTCAGCCCCGCCTCGCGTTGAACATCACAAGCAAGTGTTTAATCTTTTGGTCAACATCAGAATAACATCTACACACGTAGCGTGTGGAAACCAGTCAGCCCTTTGCACCTTGCAAGAATGCAACGACAACTTCGCCGCATACATGCAGCGCTATTGAAACTTCAACCTCGGCGTTCCCCAACCCCAGCTTGGTCGACCCATGGTCATCATAGATTGTCATTTTATGCCTCGAGGCCGAGCACACTGAGGAGGAATGCGCCAGAATTTCCACAGTAGTCCGTAACACATATGTTGAAGTGGGTACCTCGTCTTACTCAGGAGCTCGCTCTCCGGTATGTGCGTCGTCGAGCCACGACTGCGATCGGTTCAGAAGCTTAGATTAAGCAACAGGTGAATAAATCTACCCAAATGTACAGACCCGTGGAACAGCGACGTTGCAGCGTCGTACTGGCGGGGCTTTCCTAAGCCTTTGGAACCCATTACACAGAACTTGAAACTGGCCGGATCATATTGCGGGACTATTGTAGATACACCGAGGAACGGAGGTGAATCAAGTGGGGGCCACAATACTTGACAACTCTGAAGAAGCTATCACGGGAAAGGGGCACTTATGAAGGTGTCGAGATCGATTCGAGTCGGTGGCAAAGCGTTTAGAGCAGCCGACCCGCGGACATTTGTACGCTGGTGATCGTTGGTAGGCTTAATTTCCTGCAGTATTATCCGGCAACAGAATCAACTTACGACTCAACCCGAGATGAACACTTTCCATGTGTTCCTAGATATAAATTAGTACCTATTCCAAGTCAAACCGATATACTAACTTACCTTGAGCGCATGTGGCCGCCGGCAAACCTTCCCACACTTTGGACACTCAAGAGCATATGGAGATGGTTTTGCCCCCCTGCGTCTCCGGTGGGCCTTAAGCGAGATGACATGGTCATCTATATCAGATTGCGTCTCTATACCTCCAGGCGGCGATGGCGGCGATGGCGGCAACATCGGTGGCGTCGTCACAGGCGGCGACGAAAGATCGACGTTAGTAAAATCGTCGGTTAAAATTCCGGAACCAGGACTTGAGAACGGAGGGGGAGATCCTCCAGAAGTATTCGAATCTGGGGCCAACCCGGGCGTGGGGGGTTCGCTTGCGACAGGTGATACGACTGGAGGGAAATCTTGAACTCGCACGGACAGAAACAAAAATAAGTCACCCGGACCAAACTCGAGATCAAAAGCTGAAACTCACCGAAGGCACCAAACACTTCGTCGAAATCAAAGTCGAGGATATTGTCGAAGGGGGTAGTCGGTGAGGTCTCGGGTGGGGAGATTGGGTTCTCCCCTATACCAAGGCTTACTAATGCCTCGTTCTCGGTGTTGAAAACCGGCTTGGGCTCAAACTTGAGGGTATTCTGCTCTTCTCGGATTGAGTAGAGCTGGCCGAGCTGGTCGATATAAAATGGGAGAACCCCGACGTGAAACCCGGAATTCGGGCTCACGGGGTTGGGGACAACCGGCATCGGGGCCGGGGGGTTGAGCTCTTGGTGTAGCTGGGTGGTTCCGCCAGCGGAAATGCGGTATATATTGCCAACAACAGTGAAATATCGGTCTACAGTCTCATGAGTTTCAGCTGAACAACATGATAATAATTAAAGCGTCGAACCTGGGGGTGTATTATCTACTATTGCTGGAACATCCTAATCGAATAGAGAAGTGAGGACCAAGGTCAACAGTGTTTGCTGTAGGCTGAGCTTACCTCGTGGAATTCTCCGTAAGGGTTGTCGATGGGGGTCGATTGGGTTGGGTAACCTTCTTCAGCCAAGTCATCAGCAACCGCTAAACTGATAAAAATATCACAGCACGTACCAAAAGGTGGAATGGGTAGGTCCTCATAATTGGGGTTGTAGCCTGCGTATAAGTTCGGGTTGTTATTATGCGCGAGTGGCGGTAATGTGAAGTCAACGCTCCCCGTACACAATAACAATCCAAACTCAGGCATAGAAATGGTTGCGTCTCCAAGATCTTGCCAGTTATTCATGGTGGATATTTCTATAATATACAGGGTAATGAGGGTCGCGGCTCTCAATCGAGGAAGGGATCGCACCTGATGGGGATCCTCGGTCGTCTGCCATAGTGTCGGGTATATTTCCGCCAACTTCCAGTAGAATGAGAGGGCTGAGATTGTTTGCGGCTCTGTATAGGCTGTAGTCGTCAAGTTGACTATGTGGCGGGGGGATGTTCATGGCGTGGCGGCGAGATGTGGCTAGATACACACAATGTCACAGTGTAGACCCTAGCCTATATTTGTGCTATAGATCGGCGGACCCTGAGTTTCTGCGTTACCTTTTGTGACGCTTGATGGATGGTGCTCGACACGCGCCATTCACTATCATGCGCAGCACGTACGTGTGCGATATCCCACTGCGGCAGTCCTCTGTCGTACGACAGTCCTGGCCACCATCGGGTTGGGTCATCTGGAGTCGAGTCATTTTCTGGCGTATGTTGCTTCGATTTCGTTATTGGGAAGGAGCATACACGTATACAACGAGCTGACACCTTGGCTGGAAGGCTCTGAAATAAGCCGTACGTATCACGTTACAGTGTGAAGAGTATCGGAGCATGTAGGGCTAGCATCCCCTAGCGACGGTTCTAACACTGCTGGGAGAGAAATACTGACCAGGGTAACATCAAAAATTTCAGTACTGACGGTTTGAGTTTGTTCGTCGATTATAATAAATACCAAAATTATTGCGGCACTAGTTTGATACAATTGAGCACGACCGCATATGCAGGGAGCTTCTGGTGTGCCAGAGTGCTTTCGGGTGTGATGGAGAAAGCGGAACCAGATCTTAAGAATCCACCCTATGTAAATAGCACAGCTTAAGAGCTCAGAAACTTGAAAATGTCATCATGATCACGTTTGAAAGCCAAACTAAGACTACCCCAAGCCCTATAGGGGCCAAAATTTATGACCTCGAGACCCGAATAACTCCGTCCATCAACCGCCTCGCTATCCTGCCTGATAAGGCACTCCACTCCGGACGTGGCTCATAGGTACTCGGCATACGTCATCACCCACGGCTGAAACTATCCAACTCGTATATCCACACTTCCGCGAGCTGTATTCCAAGTTAAGGGAATAATTAACGGCTCCAAAGAGCATATATCCTACCTGGACTGCCCATACTCAAACACATTACCGCACTCTTGAAAATCAACTGATAATGGGCACTGAACACACGTGTGTCGGTATATGCGGGGCACTCGATGATACCACATACGCGAGCATCATACGAGGCTGACAAGGGTATACCCCAAACTCACACCCCGCCGGGAGCGCTTCAAACTCCCCTTACACAATCACACTCCCTTGGAAACATAATCGTATAAAATTGCATCCACTCGGCAACATATTCATCCACACAAACCCATCCATCTAGTCACATCCCAGCCCTACCCTCCAACCACCCCCTCACCCACTCGCCCTCCACACCCACACCCACATTCCCCCACGCACGCAACATAGCCTTGGCAACCACCTCCTCACTCGCCTCGGCCCGTCCAAACCCGCCCAAACACCGCTCCCGGTACTCGACTTCGGGAATGTTGAGCACCGTCGCGACGCTCTTGCCCCGGAGCAGAGCGGGTAAAACAATCAGCGCGGAGAGTTCTTCGCGCTCTTCGTTGCCTGCACCACCTTTGTCGGCAGACTCGCTATCGACGAGGTCGATGATGGCTTGTCGGTCGAGGTGGGATGCGCTGAGCAGAGCAAGGAGGTCGGCAAACGCGCAAAGCGCATCAAACGCCTCGGCTACAGCCTCCCGGGCATCCTCTCCAGCAGGCTTTGGCAACGCGTCCAATAATCCAACAACGACGCGTGCATCGTGTGCGAGTTGCGCACTAGGAGACAAAATACCAGGCGGAGACGACGGACGAGAGGGGGGAAGGAGAAGACCAAAGCGTCCAGCAGGGGGAGTATTTGGTGGTGTCAGTCGCTTGGTAAGCGACGCCGGAACAGAGCTAGCGCCGATGGCTCCCAACGACGGCATCTTGCCCAGAGCCTGCGGCTTGGCGGCCGGAGCAGCGCCGGCAGACAAAGTCTTGCCATGGGACTTGCCGAGAAACGACCCAGACGAAGTCTTGGTCGGTGACGCTGTTACAGCCCCAGTCGAAGCCGCAGCGGCAGGTTCCCCCACATGTCGATGCGCAAGCGCGACCATCGCCCTCCACACAATCGCAATATCACACGCAGCCAACGCGCCACGCACGACCGGGCCCGGAACAGCACTCACCCGAGCGAGCACACGCATCGCGCACGGCATCGCATTCTGAAGCGTGACAACCGCCGGCTGATCCACGAGGACGAGCGCCTTGTTTTTTCCCGCGCAGGCAGCACATGGTTCTGGCGCCGCTTCGAGCGCGTCGACGAGCGTTCCGAGCTCGGTCCGGACCGCCGCAAACACTGGGTTCACCACGCGCTTGATCACGCCCTCGAGTCCTTCTTTTGTGCTTCGCAGTCCCTCGCCCCCGACCTTGTTGCAGTCGCCCGGCAGGCTTTCGAGTGCCTCGAGAAGCTCGCCGACCATACATGCGAGACCCAACGCGTGAGCCTGCGCGGCGCCGTTCCCAACCCACCCGCTGCTGGGTACGAGCACGTTGGTTGGAGCTGCTCCCACAAGTGGAGCGAGCAGCCCACTAATGTTACTAAGCAGCACGTTTAGGGGCCGGTGCAGGGCACGAAGGCTCGCGCGAAGCAGGTCGTTCCCATTCAGTGCGGCTGCGTTCATCTCGGATACGATCAGCTGCCCGAGCGCCTTGCCTCGGCCGAGAGGAAGAGGCCGACGGCCGTTGAGAAGTAGGCCATCGGAGTTGTGGGCAGGGGCCGGGGGTGCGATTGCCTTTCCGGCTGCCTCGGAGAGTTTAAGCGCCAGAGCGTCGAGATAGGACGATCCGGTGGTAGTAGCCTTGTCAATTCCCGCGGTGGGGATCGGCGTAGGAGAGGGAGAAGCTCGGCGAAAAGCCGCTGAGAGGTGGAGCATGCCGAGAGGTCGACGGAGTGGGAGACTGTCTTTGTTGTCCTTTGTCCCATCAATAAGCGATGCGGGGACGGTAATATCAAGAGGGGTCGGAGCCGGCAGGCCCGAGGTGGGAGCGACGAGGGGAGTCATGGCTGGGGGAGAGATATTGGGCGCAGGAGACGCCGGACGGGAGCTGCGAAGCCCGAGAAAGGCAGGGGTCTTGAGTCCGTGCATGGCGTTGTGTGGCGCAGGTATCGAGTCACTTGAGGGAGCCGAGTTGCCCAGAAAGGTCGACAGGGGGAGAAAGACGAGGGTGACGTAGAGATGAGATACAGATAAGAAAGCTGGAGTGTTGTTTATGTCTAGGTTGCGTATACAGAGCTTGAGGGGCCTAGCCCATTCACTATAGGTCAATCAATTGGTCGAGGTCGTTGCTCGAGTCTAGTGCGTCCGGCGAATGGCGACTCTAAGGGGGGCGGTCGGACGAAACAAGGAGAAAGAGGAGCGGCGTGGGTTGGATGCGACGCTGTACTTTGCAGAAGCTGCAGGGGGTAAAGTAGATCAGCATGGTGGAGAACCAAGACACCGACAGCCCAAGATAAAGCGAAAAAATTGTTCAACGGCAAGAGAGTGAATGTTGGACGGAGCATAAATGATGAGGGACGGAACATTGTCCGAGAGCATTTTGCCGCGTGAACATGGCGATTGGACGGCGCGCTCCAACCGCGATAACAACTCCCATGGCGCCCCGCCACCCATGGCACCTCCAAGGACGGCGGGAGACCCCCTGCCCAGACGCCAGCAAACGGCTGGGACAACCGAACAAGGGAGGGCAATCGATGAGAAAAAACGCACCACGGGCAAGCTGTCATAGATTGGGCTCTACAGCTCGATTTCTTCTTGCTTGACATTCAGAGGTGGTCGTCGTGGTGGATGTTCGGGGTTCAGCACCGCAGCCGGTGGTGGTGGTTGCAACGAAGAAAACTTTGGTTCATGCCGAGCTTTACAGATATACAGATGCAGACCCTACTACTATCACGTGTCCCTCCTTTCTCCAGTCACCTGTCGCTTCATGCCTTGTGCGCCTTGACCCACATTCCGCCCTGCTGTCATCAGTCTCGGCTACGACATTTCGGCCGTTCGACTCACTTTGGAGTACAGCGTTATTGCGTTCTTCGGCCATACCTTTTCGATCCCCTTGCGTCCTTTGGCGCCCGCCCACGTCGTCGGCGGAATACACCCCTCGGGCGCAGCCTCCATCGCCAGCTCAAACCCGTCAAACCGCTGCAACAGCCTCGTCACCACAAACGACGCCTCGTTAAGCGCAAACTGCTGCCCCAGGCACTGCATCACATAACCGCCCGGGAGGAGTCAGCAACCGTCGTACGCCGACAACAAAAGCTCAACCCACGATCCTCGGGCCCGCGTTAAACGGGACAAACCGCATGGGGTCTGCGACGAACATCTGGATCCGGTCGTCCAACCACCGGTCGGGATCAAATTCCTCCGCGTCGTCGCCCCACAGATCTGCCCGGCGCTGCATGTGGATCAGCGGATAGAGCACCTGGACGTGCGGGCCGGGGAGATACAGCAACCCCTCGGAGGTCGGCACCGTCACGGGAGCATTTGTCGCACGTTCGTTGATGGGGACCGGCGGGAAGAGGCGCAGCGTTTCATTTAGTACCGCACGCACTAGTGTGGGGCAATTATTATGGCAGGACGAGCGACCAAGGAGGGATGGGACGTACTGTATTTCATCCCCTTGATCTGCTCATACGTCGGCGCCGCGTTTGGGCCTACATGGTCCAGCACTTCAGCGCGGAGTTTGGAAAACACGTTCGGATGTTGTGTCAACAGATACGTCGTGAATGTGAGCAGGCTCGCAGTCTGTCATGAGCATGTCAAAATGACACAGACCAGATCAGAAACGTCACCCACGGTGTCCCGAGCTGCCAAGAGGATGTTCACAAGTTCGTCCGCAATGAGGGTCCGATCTAAACCCACAGCTGTTAGCTCTAACCCCCATCCATCACCCACCAAACCTACCATTCGTGCTCGAAACCAAATCATCCAAGAACGTATCCCCCGCAGGACTCTTTTCATCCCCACCATCGAGTATCCACTGTTTCCGCCTCGTAAACGCCGAATCAAGCAACGGCTAAATACCCTCACTCAGTTCCTTCTCCTAAACCACCCATTCAACGCACCTGAACCCATTGGTCAATCACATTCCTATACCGCTTCGCTTTATCTTCCTTCATCTCCACCAATGGCCAAATGTACTGTCCCATCCGCCCACGCACGGGGATCAACACCTGCACCTCGTCAAATGCCCTCACAAAGTCCCCATAACTCGTTTCAACGGCCGTACCACGCGGACCGATCTTGGCGTGCCCAGCGACCGGGAGTTTGCCGTCCAGCGAATTAATATCCGCCGTGCTAAACAGGAACTCGCCAGCCGCATCCATCGTCAAACGAGCCTATCCACAGGACCCTGTAAATATAACCAACCAAACACCTGATCAATGAGACACTTGCGAATAAATCCTGAATATCAATAGCGACCCCTCGGTCCGCATGCTCCGTCACGCGCCCGAGCAATTTTTGCGTGTACCGATCATACAAATCAAAATCGGAAATCCGTTCGCGCGCAAAAAACGGACGGGTCATCGCGCGGTGCTACAACATCGGGCAGGACATTTCACGTGGTCGATATGAGCGGTTAACAAACCTGCCACGAGCGCAGTCGGACTCACAAATTTCCAGAGTTCGCCATCTCGGTTGAAGATTCCGTCGCCCAAGAAGCTGCAGCGGTTCGTGAATTGAACTGCAGGGGATCAGGAATTGATTTACACACCTTTCTAAGCGCGCTTGTTGTTTGATTCCTTTGCCAAAATGCGTGAATCCGGTTGCGAGAACGAACTTGAGGACGTCGTGGTCCAAGGTTACAATCTATGTACAAACGTCCCGTCATATAGTTTGATGTAATAGGATGCATTGATTGCACGTACTTGATCGTCCCAAAGTATCCGCATATTGAACGTCAATCCGTACTCTTGCGCCAATTCGGGCCAAACTATTTCTGGCGTGTTCAGCCCGGCCGATCGAAAGCACACGATAAAGCTCACCCTCTCCCACGTATCCTCCATGAAGCGAAGTGACCAACCTACACCACGCGTGAGCCCAGCCCAACCTTCTCGATCCACTCGCAACCCACCGCAACATGAGATCCACGTTCCCCGGCCACTTTCCCTTTACCACTGGCACAGTCCGCGCTCCCAACCTCTTGGCCTCGCGTTCCCTCCCAGCATTCTTGATCACGTTCCAAACAGACCAGAACGCAGGTACAGCGAGCACATAGAGCCCAGCAGCAAACAACTTGGAATCAAGCAATGAAGCAGCCGTAGACGAAGGACCCAACCCCACACGAGCGATACGCGACAAGCCCGTCAGCGTGAGCGCCGGAAACCCCAGGAATCGCGCGAAACCTAGCAGCCAGACTTGACGGTGGTTGTACCCCATGGTCGTAAGAGCTCACAACCTCGATCTTTGCTTTGTAGCACACAGACCCAGGTGGTTATAAAGCGCAACAACGGTGGTTACAGGTTCAGGTGCCAAGAAGACCTGCGATGCAGTTCGGGTATGGAGTCCGATGAAATCACATGCGTGTGCGTGGGTTTATGTACTGATGCTCGATATGGGACGTGGAGGCTGTTCGGCACCTGAATTGGTGGCTGTGCGGGCTCAGGTGGTTAGCTTGGCTCAACAAGAAGACCGAGGACCATGCTGTATGCCGTAAATAGATGGGGGGCTATGACTACGCTGATAGTCATGCGGCAAGGGTGCGGTTGCCTCTTGCCGCAGGGTCTAGATTCAATGATCAAGATCTCACTGCGACTCGTATACTTGTGCGCATGTATTGTGATGTTAATGGGTCAAGTGTTTATCCGTTGCAAGCATGACCAAGATTTTACGGGTGGATTTGTCTCTTTACGCTAATAGCACACCATTTCTCAGCATCCGTACAGAGCGCGGCACCCGTAGCACGCGGACCTCCACCGGCTTGCTCACGACTTGTCAGGCGACTATCAAATAAAACCTTGTCATTATTTTCACATAATCAAGGCGACAGTCAACTCACCACAAGCGACCGCGGGCAAGTCGTACCACCACAAGCGTACTCGCCAGTATGACCGATCTCATGGCAGACGCAGCCCCGAGGAACCATTGGGGGAGCGGCAGACACAGAGGTCGCAGCAACGAGCGCAACAAGTGCGGTAGTAAAAGCAGAGCGGATTGAGAAGTACATAGTAAGTGAGGTCTGAAGGGTTGTGAACTGGTTATGTTCGCTGGTACGAACAACGTTTTTATACTTTCAGACTATGTTACACGCTGCCTCGATATAACGAATCCAAGGGCACAATCCCAGGTGTTATGATAAGTACATGTGAACGCATGTGGTTCTTCCTACAACCTTGTACCTAACGGGGCTTTTGCTAGACGAACCCACATGGGCACGGCGCCTAATACAGAATGTATCTCCTTCTATGTGTGATGGGCCGCCGGAACGATCGAATTCTAGTTCTTCCTCTCGGGTAGAGCATGTGGATCGCTTGGCATACTAACAATCCAGGTGGCGAGCCAGCGTGGATATATGATCCATCAGAGCGCTGTCGGCTGTCTACTTAACATGCAGCGAGTATGCTGAACACAATGAACGCCGGGCAGTATGCTACGATCATTGTTGGTGATTTCCGGAAGCAATCAACGGGTTACCTCATGGAGCGTGTATGCGCAATGATACCAGCGGTTGTATCACGTGACCTGAAGCGGCTCCAGCAAGCGCGAAGACAATTATGAGAGGACCAGAGGGCGGCGAGCTTCGATGTAAAACGGTAGTGGCCGGTTCGTAGCTTAGAGTGGCCATTTGTCAAATAGGACGGGCTTAAAATATTATATTATGCTTCAAAAGAGCATGCAGCGTAAACATAATGACTGTGTCGAGCTGGCTAGCAGTAATTCAGGCAGTAAAAACTAGCCGATTGACATTGTCATCAACTTCCAAATATTCTTGTTGATGCACAACACAGTTCAAATGCGCGGAGTTTGTTTTCTCTACGCGGGAGCCTTCACGGGGCTTGCAGCTGATGCAGTTTGAACTGCTGCCAAGGGCGGGTGTGACTGGACTGCTCCGGCCCTCTTCACTCACTGCGCGCTTTCCGGCGGCTGTATCGTTGTGGGGATGTGAAAGTATATAGTAAACGTCATATATTATGGTTATACATGTTAAATCTTGGAGTAGCCAAGCCAGCGACTACAACGACACACATGTCACAAACAGATCCGTAATTCATTGATGCCCACCGACCCGGCTAAATACCTACAGAAAATAACGTTGTTCGTCACCCTTCGTATGATGTTCAAACATGGCTAGCCCACCTCGAGTAATTATGGGCAGGTCGTGCCAGTGCAAATCCACTCGCCAGTATTGCCCAGCGGACGGCAGGAGCAGCCGCGAGGCACCATTGGGGCGGCTGCAGACGCAGAGGTCGTGGCAGCCAACACAACGAGGGCAGTAGTAATAGCAGACTTGATCGAAAAGTACATGGTGTAGGGTTTAGTAAGACACTTTGAGAAGTGGGTTGAGAGGGTTGTGTTTCCCCATCGTAGGGTCGAGGTTTATTTATAGTGTAGCAGGCTGAAGCATAGTGGAAAGCGCTCACCAAGGGGTCGAGGCAGTGAGCGGCATCTAGGCTCATACAATAAGTATATGTGCGCGCCTGTGGTTTTCACCAGGCTTTTTCCCTAAAAAATGTGATCACACTTGGAAGTCGCACCTGGGCGGGTTGTCTCGCGCATACAGTAAATTATTTTCGTCATTACTCGGCCGTGCATTATAGCCAGCGGAAATGCGCGGGCACTGATTGAGGGAGCAGCCGGCGCGGCGCGCCCTATCGGTCTGTCCAGCTGATCCCACCCGACCTGCGAGTCGGGCTCGCACTTCGGGGATCCGGCCACGCTTGCGTCCCCCAGCCTCACCAGAGGCTGAGCCGACCGATAGGTCGTTCCACAACGTACGACCCTGAGATCAGTGGTAGCACAGCGGACTAACACAGTACGTGATCGGCGCAGGATCTCGGAGAGTGCATGTGGACGATCCTGGGCGGCGCACAGCCTGAGCGGCTGAAAGCTCGGGCTTCTTCGTGCGCCGAAGAGCGTGAAAACGCTATTATAACACCACGCGGTGTATTTGCACCGAAGATAAGAGGAAAGAGAAACTCTCGCCAAAAAGGTGCACAAGCGCGTTCTTAGTTCCGGTCGCTCCAACTTTAAACCGGAAAACGACTCTTCCAGCGCGGGATTTTATCTAATGAAATAACACTCAAACATCTCAGCATTTACGACAAATATCTCCAATGCCCTCGATATTGTGGGAGTCAGATCTTGAGTCCAATTTGGCCGAACTGGCTAGGCCGACCGCCCTTGTGTGGACTACAGTATGTTACACTGGTGTTGCGAGATCACTGTAGAGTACTTTATTTGTTTATACTAGCACAAACTGGCGCCGCTCCGCGACGCCGGTTTGTGCTCGCGCCTGCGGGCCCGGAGCCTTCGGCGCGGATTCCCGGCGCTTAGTTTAAAGGTTTAAGGGCCCAGTATTGTGACTAAGCGATTCCCACGCCGCGTGTCTTTAGTAGCAAAATAGCTCTTCCCTCCAGCGAAACCAATAATAAGAATTACAGTATACGGATCTAGAACTGAATTAGAGGATGAACCATTTAAGGAAATCTCCGCTCAAGCACAAGCTTCTGAACGTACCCTGATGGTCGGTTTGTGATCAAAAGCCAGTTTGTATGCACCCTCATTCTCCCCACGTGGAACTTTGAATAATGGCTGGTTTTATCTTTTACCCACTTTCATATATGTCTCATCTTCACTCAAGATACCTATGAGAAACGTGATTCGCCAGAGCTGTGTCCAAAACTAGGGTGACCGTAACCACGCCGTTCTAAAAGAGAACTGAGAAGTTTATTTTTTGGAACGAACTACGCGAGCCAACTTGGTAGCTGGACGGGATTGGGGATCAAGGTGTTTTAGACAATACTTCAAGTTAAGACAGCGGCCCCGAATATCCGTTCCGCATGTTTCTCCACAAACTGTTCAAAGTTCTGAGCCGCAGGATTAATCCGACGAGTTGCCTCAACTGCGTCGTCGAGCATAGAAGGATTGTTCGAGAACACCTCTGACAATAAAAGAGTTGTGAGTTCGGCATCCCTACCTACGCCCATATGATATATCACTTACTTATACTAGATGTTCACAAGCAGTCAGTTCGATTCATAGATATATAGACAGAGCAACATAAAAACTCACTTGAGCCAAAGATCGTCAGGCACGTGCGGACGCAGGGCATCAAAGTCCCCAACAGAAACATCCTTGATCGTGACTTGTTTGCCCGACACTTTGCTAAGGATGGTGGCATAGTCTCGTGGCGTGAGCTTCTGAACGCATAGATGCATCTGCTTGCCTGAACAAGTAGTTAGTTATATGAGAGGATTTTGGTCGGCAATCGTACCAATCCAGGCTTCAGGATTTGTCAAAGCCGCTATGAACTAGATCAGAAATATCAATATTGGGTTTGTTCATAGGGTGGAGATCATACCCAGGCGCCTAAAAGATGTGCAATTAGTCCGCATTTTCCTACTCATTGACAGCGTCCGACTCACCATAGTCCTCGGCAGCAAATGAGGGTACACGGACGTCGCTGGGGAAGAACCAGTCCAATACATAGCCACCGTCTGGGTTCTTCTTGAGCGGAAAGAACATCCACAAGTTTTCGAAATAAAACGCAGGAGAGATACTATCCAGACCTCAGATGCACCATCAACAGAGTCATTAAGCACGTGAAATCGTACCAAGTAAGAGGGACTCCAATCTCTTTCAAGTAATTCTCAATCACAATCTTCGACTCCCAATGCCGGGGCTTCAGTTCATCAAAAGGTAAAGACCTAAGGAATTTGAGCTTCCAATCGCTAAAAAGCATCCACCGAGAAGCAGAGGACTTACGACCAGATAAAGTGTTTTACCCCACACTTTTTTGCAGCATCGGCCAGGATCTTACCCTGTTTGATCTCGGCCTCCTCGCCGTGCTCCCAAACTGGAAAGTGGTAGGGAGTCAGGCAGGTAGCGCCGACCGATGGATAACGTACAGTTTGTGAGCCCGAATACAGCGTAGGCGTCCTGTAGCGCGTTTGTCACTTGCTCTCGGTTGCCGAGATCACAGAAGACTGTTTCGGCGCCTTGGCTTTTTAAGGCTTCGGATCCGAATTAGGTATGGAAATATAGAAAATAACGAAGAAAAAGACTCACCTAGAGCCTTTTCACTTGACGGGTTCCGAGTCAATGCGCGGACGGTGTAACCTCCATGTTGCAGCAGGTACCGAGCGACGCTACCTCCTTGTGCTCCCGTAGCTCCGCAGACAGCGACGATCGGCTGAGAAGAGGACATGATTTTGGGCATGCCACATACCCCTCGCTAGGTCTAATATATGCCCTCGGGAGCTTAGACGCAGAAAAAAATGCTTGAAATACACGAGGCTCCCGCGATTTACGCCAATGGAAGCTTGGGATGATTCATCAAGCCCAGCAGAAGTACAGGCCATCTCAACTGCGGAAATAAACTCGAGCGGATCACGGTCTTTCGTCTACACCTGAGTTTTGTAATTTGTTATTGTATAAGAGGCCAACAAGGTCGTGGTCAGGGTTAGATTTTACCTGGATCCAAGCCCTCTCGGAGCCACGTGATTTGTTTGGTCCTTTGTTTGGCTAAACGTCGGAGCACAGAGGC
>WSTK01000587.1:0-20529 GCA_019616945.1 Ceratobasidium sp. 414
CATGACTTGCTATACAGGTCCGTGCAACTACAAGGCAAAGTCTCGTCTTTCGATCCTTTATGCGAGGTCCAGTCCGACAAGGCGAGCGTGGAGATTACGAGCCCGTTTGACGGCACCGTTGCGCAGATTCTCGTCCAGGAAGGGCATATCGCCAAGGTCGGAGAGGGGCTGTGCGTGATTGAGGTCGAGGAGGATGGGGATAGCGCAAGCGAGCCCGCCCAAGAGGAACCGAGCATCACGACAAGCGCTGTGCCGAAGGCGACAGAGAAAGCCATCGAGGGGTCGTATACGCCTCCGTCAGCAACGAGACGCCACCATCCTCTCGATCCGGACGGTCCAGCCGGGTCAGCTGTTCAGGTTCAACGACCAGACAAGTTTGAAAAGGACAAGGGCTCGTCGAACCAGGCTCTCGCGACGCCTTCTGTTAGGCACTATGCGCGTTCGCAGGGTGTGGCCGACTTGGACGTTATCGGGACTGGGAGTGGACGTGGTGGGCGGATCGAGCGTGTGGACGTGGACGCGTTTTTGAGAGGGTCGAAAAAGGGGGGGAGTGTTGGTGTAGAGCGGAAGGAGCCAGTAGGAGAGGAGGTAGTTGTAGAAATGGGTAGGACGAGGTGGGGAATGTGGAAGAGTATGACCAAGGTGCGTTCGAATCATTTGAGGGAGGATGTGGGGCTGATATCTGGTGTAGAGCTTGGAAATCCCTCTCTTTGGGTACACGTTATTTACACAAGCCCTATAGATCTTGGCTAACCACTCTGAACAGATACTCTGCAACTCTCGACCTAACAGCCCTTGACGATATGCTCCCCGCCCTTAACGCGCACATCCCAGCTGAATACAAACCCACACCACCACACGCGCACGCGCCGTCCATCTCACCCGACTCGATCTTTTCTGGTACACCCTCGGCCAACACTCTCACCCCACCTGCATCTGACCCGGCAACGCACTTTAAACGCGTGACAATGCTTCCCCTTTTGCTCAAGACACTTTCGTTGGCGATGATGGAATGGCCCGTCATGCGCATGCATATCAACCCTTCATCAGATCCTTCTGGCAAACCGACACTCACGATCCGTCCTGCAGCGGATATAAGCATCGCCCTATCCACACCTACAGGCCTCTACACCCCCACCCTCTTGGGCCTCAACACCACCTCGCCCTATACCATCGCAGGGAATCTCGCACGACTCGCGTACCTAGGCCGACAAACTCCCTCTGGCTTGACACTCGCCGAGATGCCCAAACGCGGGGGTACGCTGACCGTGTCCAACGTTGGAGCCGTCGGGGCGGGCAAGTGGGCTGTTCCGAGGCTTGTCCAGGGTGGAGGTGTGGCCATCGCGGCCGTTGGACGAGCCGAGTGGGTGGTCAAGCCCGGTGGAGGAAAGAGGCTCGAGGTGGGCGTGAGCTGGAGCGCGGATCACCGAGTGGTCGAGGGCGCTGAGCTTGCAGCTTTCGTAGAGAGTTGGAGGGGCTGGGTGGAGAACCCTGCAAGGTTGATTGGGGTTGGAAAGTGAGGCCGACCAGGTATTCTAGTATACGGAAGGTAGTTTGGGGGTGAAATGAAGTGGGTCGGGCTGTATGTGCTTTGTTTATGCCTGTTTTGTGAATAGGGGACAGATTTTCCGTGTAAGGGTTAGGCTCTGCTCAAGCCAAGGGATATCACCAGTACCTCCGAGTTTTGAAATGTCGTTTTGTTGTGGGGGACCTAGGAGATGGTTAGGTTGTTATCTGTCAGTATGAAACTCCTGGACCTGGTCTTCTGGGTGCCACCAGGTGTATTATCGACATGATTGGTTTATTCCGCGCAAAAGTTGCTCAGAGGTTTCATATGTTTTCTGGTGCTCACCAAGCCTCTAGCTATATTGTCTCTCTGCCGCCGCCTAGAGTTCGAATCGCAGGCATCCGTGATTCGCCGAGGAGCGGGCAAGAGACGAAATGGTTAGTAGCAAAGGGTCAACTGTCGGAATCGAAGAAACTCGGGTGGGGCCGAAGGTTCGAGTAGTCTCAAAGGAAACAGTTTAATTGGGTGATGTACGGCATTATGGCTACATGCGGGGGTTGGGTTTACTCCTGCTCGACATATTTTGAACGGATGTCCTTCCATTGTTTCTGCGAAACAAAGCGATATGATTAGCATCCAATTAGGAAAGGGGCAGGAGGGCAGCATAAAAATCTATCGAGGGGGGGTGAGAGTAATGCACAAGCAGGTTTTGGGCGTCCGGTGTGCCTTGGAACAGTTTCCCAGGGACCACATGCCGCTCAGAGGGCAGGAGTGGCAAGAATGTCACAATTCGGCTTACACCCTTGTTATGGTTATCCCAGAACGCAGTCGTAGCCTGGTCAAAGCCGATGCTAAAGGCGAATGCGCCCGCAAAGATGGTGCTGACATAGACACTGTTGCGGCGTGCAAAGGCGTTGTAGAATGTGGATGCGAGCTATTCATGAGAGTAATGTAAGTAGATGTTTGGGGATCTTTAATGAGAGGTAGCTCACACCCATGGTGAATCTAGAGAGGTGATGGTGAGGGACAAGATCGCTTGTGATGCCAGCATCATAAAATCACGCGCTGGGCGGCTGTTCCTAGAGAACGTATGAGAACGACTAGAAGTTGATGGCGGCGCACAACAGTTTGACTCTTGGAATGACTGCGAAATACATATATCCTCTGCGCTTTGCGGGTTACCTTTCCCCTCATCCCTGGTCTGCCCGTGATCACCATCAACGGTTGGTCGCTTGATGTCTCCGACCAGTCTAACCTCGACCTCGACCTCGTCGGCTAGAGCATCGACTTCAACATCTCGACCTACGACGAGCATATCTCCCTCTTCTAGCAGATCAGTCCCTTCCTCGTCGAAATTATCGAGCGCTCAAAACCCTGGTGCTGGAGCTACAACCCCAAGCTCCACTCGCTCCGCAACTGACCCACACTCTACGACATCCCGGAGTTATGTCGAGTTATCTCGTCAGTTGACTACCACCGCTACCACTGTCTCTCGTGAGACGGAGAGCATGAGCAGCTCGTCGTTGAGCCAGACTTTATTTTCGAGCGCCTCGACTTCTACTTCCAGTCCGAGGTCAAATTCTGCTACGCGTTCCGGGAGTATCTCAGGTATGTTAACAAAATGTGGCCTTGGCAGGCTGAAAAACGTTTGGTTATCGTTGTGTAGTCGTTTGGTCCTCTACGTCGGCCTCAACCATGAGCTCCAGCTCCAGCGCGACTTCCTCTGCTCCCTCTGCTTCCACTCTTTCCCCCATCGCCGCTCCTTCAACAACTAGATATGTATCCAACGGATCGTCCAGCCTGCCATCGACAACCTTCGTTTCGTCCTCGGCCGAAACGCGGTCAACAGAGCCGACATCTGCGCTAGAACCGACGATGACATCAAACCCAGACCCGGACGTGACACCCATCTACCCGCCCGTGATTCACAATGTCGTAATTGACTCGGGGACATGGTGTGTGTATGCACGTGCAACGTGCTTCCGTTGTGGTTGACGGTGATTTTTTCAGCGCAGGCCTGGGCAAGCCAAAAGTCGTTACACCCGCCGACGGACGCGCAGCGGAGCTCACGTCACTAGGCAACGGTCGGTACAGTGTCGCCTTGGGTCTCAACGAGTGGGGAGGGCAGGGTGTCAACGTGTTCTTGGAGGATGATGGAGCGCTATGTGGTCCATACGGGGGTAAGTGTTCAGTATTCATTCCCTTCTCCCTTGGTTTCATTCTAGTTATTTTATTTTTTTGCAGTCTGCGCAACTGTCTTCGTAACCTTCGACCCAACCACACTTACGCTCGTCGTCGAGCGGTCGGGCGACCGGGGCCTGACAATGTACCCGTTCAGTTTCTGGACCGACGGCGGAGAGCTGTTTGACGGTACACCAGCTGACTCGCAGGCGCACAAGTACAATTGCTGGGGTTGGCCGGTGTCAGACTGTCGTTTTTCGTCCATGGTCAGTCTGTTCGGCCTCTTTTCGTATCCCCATCCAAATACAAAAGCTTGCGTGTAGTATCCCACCGACCCAGGGTTCGCACTCACCTCGACTACGCCAAACGCCACAGCCTATATCACGTTTTGTCCCCCCGACGGGCCCTCGGCGTCGTCGATAGGACTAAACCCGGATCCACCTTCCCCCCCTCCCCAACAAGCAGTGACGCTGGTCATCCTCTCGACGGGAACGACTGCCCCGGTGTCGACATTTGTTCAGGTGGTCACCCCGTCCCAACTTCAGCATGGGCTTACCCCCGTCACTGGGACGCTGATGACGGTAACGAAGTTTGGAAGCACCATGTCCGCCCCGACACCAACGACGAGTCCAGACCCAGATAGTCAATCGTTTCTCCACCCCGAATGTTCAACGGCGGCGGGAAAGCCCTGTATCCAGTTCAATACGCTTTTGTCAATCCAGGAAACAACGATAATTCCCATCGGGACGTCGTTTTTTGCGGCGGCGACGATGACGTCTGGTGTCGAGCCGATTTCAACGGTGACGAATGTGACCCCGACCCCGACCCCGACCCCGACGAGGCCAAGGGGCGGGAACGGGGTGTTGCCGACAGTGACGTCGTGGGCTGTGGTACATACGGACAGTGTACACTCAAAGCCGACGAGTGTTTGGGAGGTTTCGACTTTGCCCGGATCGAACCCGTCGATGGCCGCTGTTCTGGCGACACTTACGGATTCCCTCGGAATGCCAATTGCTACTTCAACACTTGGCGCTCAAGTCCCAACGTTTTCAACTATAACAGACAGTCGCGGCTCTGCCATCACTACAATCCCATACAACTTGACCACCACCCCACCACCCGAAACACTCTACACTCTCACGTCCTGGACCACCTGGCTAACCGTCAACGGCTCAACTGTACCCGTCATCGCAGGCCAAGTCGGCGTCCTCACAACCATTCCCGTCACATACGTCCTCGAACCAAGTACGACGATCCCCGTGGGCGTGTTGAGCTCGATCAGCGTCGAATCGACGCGGACGAGCCTGCCGTCGGCTACTGCCCATGCCGAGGCGGACCAGGTTGCGTCGGGGAGGGGAAGCAAGATCGCGGGTGCAATTGTTGGGTCGCTTGTCGGGGCAATGCTTCTAGGTGTGTTACTCTGGATATGTCTGAAACGAGCAAGACGACACCACGCATCAGATTATGCTGCGCACCGCTCCCCGATTTGGGGCTCTGGACCTGGCTCTGCGGCGGGGTCGGGGGGAGGATCCGAGCTAGATCTGGATAGCGGTCCGAGACCGAGAGAATCATTCGTTGAGCCTTGGGTGGACCAAAACCGGCCGCAAGGCTCGCCCACGAATCGGAAGATGCAGAGGGAAATGGAGGAATATGGTCAGGGTATTGTGACTGCCGGCAAGTCCAACCACTCATCTAGGGCTAGGATCAATTACTGACTCTTGAATAGGTCCCAGCGGAAGCAGAGACACGACAGGCGTGAGCTCTTCTGTAGGAGACGGCTACGGTGCTCTCCGGCCTGGAAAATCGGCAAATCGCGTGCCGCCAGAGCTGAGACCGGAACCGTTCGATCACTGGCCTGCACGCAACAACACCCTATCGTCGATCCGCTCTCAAGGATCTTCCTCCGGTCACAATCATGCCCCTGCTGCTTCTAGATCTCCTTCCTTTCCTCCACGAATCCCTCCTGCGCGGTCTCCTGCCCCGACATCTCCTGTACCTATGCAACCTCCTGCGCCTGTGCCTATTCGTCGGCGATACAGCGAAGAACCCGTCGGACAGGAGCCTCGGCATAACGCAATACCTCCGCTTTATAACGAGGCGTGGAATATGCGACCAGCACCGTCTAGCGAATAGTTTCTTGGTCACTGTCTTCATGGCGAATACCCCTTGTGTTTATATTGTACAGCGTCTACACATGTTTTCTTCCAATACCGATGCTTTGTATGTACCACATCAGGCATGGGCAAGTCAAGATTTGAACCCAAACACTATGCGAGGTGGGAATGGGACTGCTCATACTTGTTCACTCGGATAGACTTATTTTGCTGAGATAATCTCAGTATGATTACATGGTGGCTAGTGGCCCTATGTATGTTATCCGGTAAGATACAGTATGAATTTGCACACCCCGAGTGCAGGGAAGGTAGAGAACATATAAAAAAAGAGCGAGAAGCATATTCAGCCGACCAACTCACTACTTCCACGAGGGCGAGGCCTGGTATGTCGCAGTGTTGCCCCATGGCGAATTCTGCCCGTTAGTCTGGTTCTGCTGGTTCTGGTTAGATTGGCCAGGTGCTGGAGCTACAAGGAATGATTTAGCGCGGGAATCGGGAACAACTAAGATCAGATACTTACACCTCGGCGACCAGACAGGGGACGTCGGACCTAGTGATGGGATTAGTTTAGATTCTGAGACTGGTAACTTTATTGTTACGACGTACTATAGGCAGGGGATACAGGAGCTGGAAGGGGGGTTAGTCAAGTTCGAGAGGGCCAGGATCAAATAGACATACTGTAGGCAGGCGACGCAGGGCTATAGGTAGGAGAGGTGGGAGCTATAATCGGATGAGCATTTGAGATGAACCCGTGTGCAGCAAAACTTACAGTATCGAGGCGAGGTTATCGACTTCGGAGAGGTCGGCGACGCTTGCATTGGGGCTTAACAACAATGAGTAAACATTCACTGGACTGTACTTCGTGTGACCTACATGTGGGGCTATACCGCGGGGAGGTGGGAGAATAACGAGGCGACGCGGGGCTGAAGGATGTGGCTAAAGATTCGAGATTAGAGCGGGTACGCTATGTGATAACCGATATACTAACATGTGTTGTAGTAGCGTGGCGATGTCGGCGAATATGTTGGCGCTAAGGAATATTTATTAGCCAAGAATGGGAATTGTGGAACGGTGTCTTACACGTTGGGCTGTACGACGGAGATGTCGGCGAGTACTGGGGCGAGGTAGGGCTATACGCTGGTGAAGTCAAATTCATGTTCGGCGAGGTTGGCGAGTACGATGGGGACGCCGCGTATGGCGATGTCGCGCCAAACGGCGAAGCCCTATACGGCGAGGTCATGGTAGCCATTGGCGAAGTGGGCATGAAGGGTGACGTGGGCGAATAACCAGGAGAGGAGGGTGAGTACCCGAACCGCGAGTCGGGACCCATGGGGCTCTGGCCAAATGGAATGAAGGGGAACCCGCCTGTCGCCTCGTCAGAGTTGGTCGCCAGCGGCGAAAATGCGGCACCCTCAGATTTCCACGCCTCGGCTTGCATCGGCGACGCAGAGTCGTACGGGGTCATGGCCAACGGGCCGGCGGGCGTCATACCGCCACCCATCTGCGTGGCGAGCATATTTTGAACAGGGAGGCGTTGGTCAACGATGACGTCCTTGAGCATATCAACATCGAGCGCGACATCGAAAGAGCCGGTTCCCATAGGCGCCATTTGTCCAAATAGCACGTTCTCCGCAACGCCGTAGCAGTCATCCTTCTCGCCCACGGCCGCCGCCTCCATCAAGATCTCGACTGTTTCTTCGAACGAGCAGCGCATCAAAGCCCCGGTATCCGCACGGTTAATGCCATGTCGCGTGATCGCCATGAGCGTACCCCGGTTGGTCATTAGGTCGCAGAGCAGGGCAAGGTGACGGTAGTTCACGTAAGAACCGTCGAATTCGATGACATTGCGCAGCTCCTTCAGCAACGCAGCACGCGCAGCCTCGATACCCAACACCTCGAAGACTTCGGGGCACTTGTTCGAGTATGTACGGACAAAGTCAACACCATCGACGCTCAGAACGTTCTTCAGGTTGACACCGTCCGTCTCCAGTACCCACTCATTCATCGCCCGAGGTTGGAGTTCTCCCGCAGCGTCAATCATCGGCTTCTCGTGCTGGACCATGAACACACGACGAATGTTCTTGATACCACGAAGCGTAACGGAATCCAGCATATTGTGCTCGATCTGACGAATGAATATGTCTTCTTCCGAGTGGTCCAGTGCCTCGTCCTCCTTGTCGGCCATGACGATTGGGCGACAACGAAGGATAAGCTTCTCCGAGTTGTCGTCAGATGGAATCACCTTCATATCCGGATAGAACGCCTGCTCGATGCGATCCGCGATGTAGCTCATGTCGAGCTTCTTGTCAAGCACCTTTGCGCGATCAAGCTCGATACGCAGAACCCATGGCGACTGTTGCGACAATGTGCGCTCGTTGTTGTCATCCGGAATGGCAAAGAACGTTTCGACAAAATCGCGGTCCTCGTCAATGATGGTGTTCGTTGGATCGGGGTCGTAGATGATTTCTGTAGCCGCGGTGATGGTACGCAGAGTCGTGTGCGCGAGCTCGGTCTGAATAGTCTTCGCGAGGTGCTTGTCTTTGGCATGCTCGGGTTGGAGGTAGACCGTGAGCGACGGCGTCTTGATATTCGTGGCAACGTTAATAATCTCCTTCAAGCGGGGAACACCGAGCGTGACGTTCTTGCTAGAGACACCGGCATAGTGGAAGGTGTTGAGCGTCATCTGGGTTGCAGGCTCTCCGATGGACTGCGCCGCGAGTGTACCGCACATCTCGCCCGGGTTGACGACCGACGCGTTGAACTTCGTCTCGACCTCGCCAATGATCCAGTCGAATGCCTGGCGGTTGAGGTGCAGTTCTTCCAAGACCGGCCGTGTCGCGAATGTAGACCGAAGGTGCATATTGAACAACATAGTCGCGTTGGCTTGTGCTTCGATACTGATCGGGTCGCTCCCTCGCACGACGATAAGGCGGCTGGTAAGCCCGGCAATTTCGTCCATGATGTACGAAGGTTCGAGATCGCTCGGCTTGCGTCGGTCAATGTGGAAGATCTGCTGTGCGTTCTCGATGATTCGACGGAGGTTGACAGGAAGATAGTGGGGCTGGTTGGGGTCAGGAGTCTTGAAGACGAATTCGCGTAGCAGCCTCCGGTCCTCGGTAAGTTGTGCGAACTCCCGATCGAGCTTGTACTGTAGCTCGGGCGATGTTCCGTCAATTCCAACCTGGAGAGTGTTGGGCGAGAAGCCGCTACCCGCCTCAAGGACGTCAACGCGGTACTTGCGGTCGAAGGCGCGGTGGGATAGCCGGTAAGGCTCAACGCTCTGGCGCTCGATGAACGCGCCGTCCATGCCGTCTTCCCCGTAACTAAATTGGACGATGTCGCCGAGCGAGTTACGCACGGTTCCGTCATAGCAGACAGCGATGTCCTCCATAGCCTTCACCAAACGGCGCTGAATGTATCCGGTCTCGGCAGTCTTGACGGCGGTATCGATGAGACCTTCGCGACCAGCCATGGCGTGGAAGAAAAACTCTTGAGGCGTCAACCCACGGAGGTATGAATTCTCGACGAAGCCGCGGGACTCGGCGCAGTAATCGTCCTTGTTGAAATGTGGCAATGTACGGTGCTTGAAACCAAACGGAATACGCTTCCCCTCGACGCTTTGCTGCCCGACACAACCGGACATTTGGGAGATATTGATAAACGAACCCTTCGAACCGGCGACGACCATCTGCTTGACGTTGTTATCGTTCTTCAAACTGTCCTGCGCGTCTTTACCGGTCTTGTCGCGGGCCATGTTGAGCTCTCGGTTGACGTGACTCTCGAACGACTCGCGGATAGTCATACCGGGCTCGGCGCGCAGACCGTCGTACTGGGCCTCCTGGATCAGCTTGAGCACGTTGTTCTTCGCAGTCTCGATGTGAATCGTGATGTTGGACATGGTGACCTTGTCTGCGATCGTATCGCCGATACCAATGCTGAAACCGTTGTGGAGAAGCCAAAAGTTGACGACCATTTGGAGAGCTGAGAATAGATCACGACAGATCTCTGGACCTTTTTCTCGGAAAACGATGTGTATGAGGCCAGCCTGCGACGCGCCAACGGTCTTTTTCTCGACGACGCCAAAGATGATTTGACCATTTTCGATGCAAATGCCGTCATCCGCGACCGGGTTGTAGGGGACACGCTTCGTATTCTTGTCCTTGTCAGGCGCGCGCATGACGTTGATGCCGGAGGGGATACACATCGACAGGATTTGTTTCCCTGTCCAGAGGGGTTTGGGCTTCAAGATCGTCGGGACCGGGACTTGCCCATCCCAGCCAGGCACCCAGAGCAGAATATTCTGAACGAAATTCCAGTCAAGGAACGTGTCACGTAGAGTAAGCTTGCGGATGCCGCAGAGCGTATCCTGTACGATGCCCATGACAGGCTTGTTCGCTTGAGGCGAGATAATCTAGACACGCCATAAGCACACATGTGTAGTTGATGCAAATACTTTACTAACCTGTCGGGGTACCCAGGCGATTTGGCTAAGCTCCGCCCTGGTCTCTTCACTCTGGGGGATGCTAGTAAAAAATAAATAAATAATTGATCCAAATAATGACACAACCACGACTTACTGCATGTTCATCTCATCACCATCAAAATCGGCGTTGTATGGAGGCGTTCTACAAATAGGTAAACACCTAACGTTCGTCGAACGTCGGTGGTAACTTACACGGAAAGGTTCAAACGGAAGGCTGGGCGCAAAGATTAATCAAAATACCTCAGCGCCAAATTCAAATTCAAGACTCACTCGAATATGACATAATTTTGACTCGATGGCTCATCATACTCATCTTGTGCAGACTAGGCTGCCGGTTGAATAAAACGAAGCTAAATATAAATAAGTATATCGTCACTTCTCACTCCTGTTACAGTACTTACTCCCCATCCTTGAGGTGTCGCTCGACGATCCAGCCGTACTGCAACGACGTATCTGCACGCTTGTTGTACCGAAGATCGATGCGCTCGCCACTGTCGCGCACGACGTATCGCGCGCCCGGATACTCCCGAGGGCCGTTACGCACAAGCATCTGCAACCACTCAATATTATAGGGTGTGACTAAGCAAGCGTGGATTAGTCAGGATACAACAAGAGTGCCGAATATACACACCTCGCTCAGGATAGGTCAAGTTCATGGCAATACTCCTAGGTACACCGACCTCGTCCAGCATCAAGTTGGGATCACCGGTGATGACAGTGCGCGCGGAAAAGTCGACGCGCTTCCCCATCAGGTTACCACGCAGACGGCCTTCCTTGCCCTTGAGGCGGGCACGGATCGCCTTGACCGGTCGTCCAGACTTCTGCAGCGCCTGCGGAATGCCAGCGATGTCGTTGTCCATGTAGGTCGCGACGTGGAACTGGAGAAGTTGCTCAAACTCGGAGATGACATGCGCGGGAGACCCTTCCTCTTCGCATCGTCGAACATTGATCGAGGCTTTAAGAATGTCGCCGAGTTTGTACGTCAAGTCGTCCTCGGAGCGCACCGTTCCACCGTCGGCAGAGATACTGGGTCGAACAGGTGGCGGCGGTACAGGAAGCACCGTAAGAATCATCCAGTCCGGGCGCGCAAACTCCTCAGACAGCCCTAAAAGCGCCAAATCCGAATCGGGAATCTTCTTCAAGGTGTTGTACACGTCCGACGCGGGGTACAGCCTCTTCTCAGGCTGAGACGTGCGACCATCCTACATATTCGCACGTGTAAATCGATTTGGATGGGTGGCTGTGAGAAAATGGGTTCATACCGGTTCTTCGTCATCTGCGCGGCCCTTCTTATAAACGAGGAACAGCTTGAGGCCCTCCTTGCGAATGAGGGGCTGTACGTGCCCGCAACCTCCGTGGCCAGGCTTGGCAGGCGCAGCTCCAGCACCATCTTCGTCCTTGGCCTCGTCCGCCTCGCAAATCATCTTGCCTTTGCAATGTGCCCAGACAAGCGCCATCCGCTTCTTAGGATCTCGGACGTGCCTGATTTTCTCAGCAAATTGCGTGTCGTTCTGCAAGCGTTAAGCGGCGAGGAAATTGTGTAGCACAGACAGAAGGTAAAACCGTCAACAATGTACTCATACGGAATTAGATTGGCGCGGTATGGGAAAACGGGAGTAAACGCGCATAAAATCAGGATAAAGAATGCTGGGCCACGAAACTTATACATGGCCGCACGGATCTTCAATCCAAAACAGCACGAGGTGTGATCACTGGCGCCGAAACGCCAACAAAGCACGTGCCAGTCCCAAGCGCTTTGATGCGCCATACGTCCTCGAGACGTAGAACACACTCATCGCGACGCCGCTTGTCACCCAAACGGGCTCCGCGCAGGCGTGGACATGACTCCTCTTCATTCCCCCCATTTCACCACCGCTGGCGGGGCCAGCGGCACACACCAGTCCTGCGGTTGCAATGGCCCGGCACGCACGGGGCGGGTAACCTCCAGCGCGGCGGTCAAGCGACCGACGTCGCGCGCTGGCCCGGCGTGCACGGACCCCGTCAGGGCTATGATGGTGAGTGTGCCGCCAGACTTTAACAACCGCCGATGCATTGTGGCTTGGGGTTCTCCGAAACGCGGAGAGAGCCCCCAGAAAATGAATGGGTTTGCACAAGGCAGAGGGTGGGGGTGTAGAAGGAGAGCGGCCGATCGGGAGCACTCACGGTGTCAGCCTTAAGCTTCCCACAATTCACGCAAATACACTCGAGTATCTTCTTCACTTTGACGAGGAAGCCTGGGAAAAAGGTTCAAAAAATCGTCAAAACAACAACGCGCATGGCACGAGTGCCGTCATACCGATATGAAAAACAGGTCGCGCGAGCTCAATGTGCCCAAAGTGACCGGGGCACTCGGCCATGCCCTCGCCGCACGTTTGACACTTGAAGTTGCGGTCGACAGTCCCCAGGCGCGGATCCATCAGCCCTCCCACCTTTACCTTCCCCGTGCCCTCCTCTAACACCTCAGGAAACTCGATTTTACATACTGAGTACGCTTTCTAGAGGCGGGAAGGGGATCAGCGGTGCCCCAACACGTGTAGCCACCGAACCAAAAAAACGCCGCCAACTCACGATTTCTTCTGGAGAAAGGATACCAAACTGAACTTCTTTGACTTTTCGTAGGGGAACGCTGCTGTAGGCAAAGGATGCGCCGGACATCGCAGGGAACGAGATCTAGACCGAGAGAGGAGAGCCGAGCCGGAAAACAAATTATTTATATAGTGATTGTCCGATGAAAGCAGTCAACGCAAGAAACAAATTAAGAGAAAGTAAAGCCGAGCGGGGGCTTGTCGTAAGTGTTTTTGGGAGGCCGCTAACGCAAGGAGGGTGAGTCGTGGAGACCCAACAGAGACCTGTGCGAGCGAGCGGTGGATTGAGGCTGTATCGTAACCGTGGCGAGCGGCTCGAGTACAAAATTCAGCGAGGTTGCGACAGAGTACAGCAAGATACGGGCGCAACGTCGATGGTGACGACGAAGACGAGTTCAAACCTGAACCGGCTTCAGGGCAGGCCTCACAATGACTTTGTTTAGGGTGGGCTTTCGGACCTCGTGCATCGCATCTCGCTCTCCGACTCACGTCCATGAATGCACACAACCAATCAACTACAATGATTCACAAGAGGCCTGCTACACGTTCAGTCAAAGTCATACATAAAACAAACCAAGCTACAAAAGTCCCGATCGAGACAAAATAAAATACACCCTCCTTGGCGCAATCACGCGGTAAACACTACGGGTTTATCGTACGTGACCTCCGACAGATGAAGCGAAGGATTTGATCTTTTGGGTACGAGCAACGGGCAAGAGCCATATTTTGTCGACTTTTTCCGGGTGGGCGGCCGGCGCGGGCTCGAGATTTCAGTCGGACCAGCGTCTGCGTCCAAAAACTGGCTACGGTTCGCCCACGAGTCGCTCAAGTCCACAATCTCCGGACGCTCGTCTTGAAATACACTAAATCGCTGCACCCCATCAGGCCGAGGAGTCGGGGCCGACTCGTCCATATTGTCTGACTCGGCCGGAAGCTCGACCATTATCTGGGGCGGCGTGGTCAAGCATTCCGAGTCACAGGTCGTGTTTGAGTCAGTTGAGCTCAAAGAGATGGTGCGGGCAGTGCGAGTGTTGACGTCAGCGGGGATCTCCTCCAATCCGATTTCGGTACGCTATAACCACGTCATATCTAGTCTGTCCTCGATGCATCGACACGTTAAAACTTACAGGAAATTCTACTCCAGTAATTTGCTCAGAGAGCTGAGCTTCCTCGCATATGCTCTCGTCCTGGGCTGGTGATTGGCAGCGAACTGGGCCTTCAAGGTCTTCAAGGTCTTCGCAAGTAAGGGGGCTGACGGTCCCCTCGGTCACGGCTAGGCTAGGCGCGACCGAGTCGGCTGGCGACTCGACTTTCAACTCGAAGACTCTCATATTCGAAGTCGGGACCTTATCCCCGCGTGATTCAAGATAACGAATCTGCACCCCACAGGTCCAGTGAGCCCGAAAAGTGAAGAGTAAGATTGCGCTTACCCCTGTCAAAGCCACTCGCAGGCCGAACCAGCCGGCTACAAGTAGAAATTTATTCTAGGCAGCGAAAGGTTTAGCCCCTTTTCGCCCCACTAGCTCATAGCTCACCTCTGGGAGCCCATATAGCAACAAAACTGGTACGCCTACGAGGTCAACTCCCAGCACGCACAGTCGCCCAAAGGTTTTCGGTACAAACGAGCGGACGACATAAGACGTAAAGCCCTCCATCGTGGTGGGAGGGAGGAGAGGCTTATCGAGGCACGCGGTGGATGAGATCACCCCACGTTGACAAGGCGATTCATGAGCTAGGCCCTTGAAGGGTCCTTCCATATTTGTTTTAGCCGATCCAAACAAACCCCGCCCGACCCATTCGACAAACCAAGTGGATAGCACATCAGGCACATAAATACAATGCCGCATCACATTCAAGTTCACTTGTTTAAACGACCCCAAAACTTTGTTCCAGCTGTTGGCATTCAGTCAGTTTATGGTAACACTAGCGCTCGAAAAAAAATTACGAACCACTGAGCGCTCCGGCCACACCAGCCTCGAGTTTCTTCTTCGTGTCCTCTCCAGCATATTTCCCAACTATCCCAAGCGCACTATCAACATACTGACCACCCGGCATCCCAGGCCTTGCACCCGGGTGCTGCCCACCCGGCGGGTACTGTCCATACCCGGGATAAGGCCCCTGCGGCTGAGGAGGCGGGCCACCCATGTGAGGCGAATGGCCCGCGCTTCCTGGATGAGAGCCCTGGCCGCCTCCAGAATGGAGAGGCGGGCCATGCTGCGGCTGCGGCGACTGGCCTGCCGAGCCGATTGAAGGATAGCCGGCTGGCGCCGGCTGGGGCGGATGCCAGCCTCCAGGAGGCTGGGGAGAGGCCGAGTACCCTCCAGGCTGTTGCGGCGGAGGACTCTGATACCCGCCAGAATGAGGGGCATATCCACTCGAGTCCTGTCGATGCGGCTGCCCAAAGTACCCTTGCTGAGGGGCACCTTGGGGAGTATACCGCCCCGTAGACTGGTGATGAGGGATGTACGGGCCAGAGGGCTGGAAACTCGGTTGAGGGGGTTGGCCTGGACGGGGCGGCTGGCCAGGCTGAGACGGTCCCAGAGTAGCTTGGTGCGCAGGAGAGGGATAGTTGTGGCCTGGACTAGTACTACCCTGGTGGGTTGGCCCGACAGTATGCTGGTGCGTCGGCCCTAGAGTGGGTTGGTGCGTCGGCCCTAAAGTAGCTTGGTGTGTCGGCCCCGGAGCATGCTGATGTGCAGGCCCATGCCCATGCTGCAATGGCCCGGGATAAAACGGACTCCCAGGAATGCTCCCCGGCGTCGAAGGCGTCTGAGGAGGAGCATCATGTCCAGGACCATACTGCCCAGGATGGCGAGGCGGCAAGGGGGGTTGTGGGCCAAATACACCCGGCCCGGGCCCTTGTCCCGGTCGCCCAGGCATATTTATCCCTTCAAACGGCGACGCAGGCATACCAGGCATCGACGGCCGCTGCGGTGTTCCAAGCCCAATCCCAGCAAATACGTGTTCGGGCGCTGGCCGATTCGGACCGCCCACATTCATGCCTTGCATCTGATCCGTGAGCTGGTGGACGCCACCAGAAGTCGGCAGAGTAGGATAAGACCCTGGAGGAGATGAATGACCAGACGACTGGGGTCGGGCTGGAGGCCGGGTCGGGGCGACAGGCGGAGGGCGCGACGCGGCGGCAGGATGTTGAGGGGGTCGACCATATGCACCCCCAGCAGACGCCGAGTCGGCGCGTTGAAGGGGTGTATTCGTAGCAGGGGGAGAGCTCGGGTCCAAGCCCATGCCCATACCAGGATAACCACATGGCCCTGGGTATCCACCTGGAGGCTGCACCGGGATCGCGTTCATGGTTGGATCCGGAACGGATATAGGCCCAGGACGATGTTGCTGAGGATGTACCGAGCTAGATGCAGTCGAGTGGGTCGGATCAACACGGTTCATAGTTGGTGCGCCCGGTCGGTCAGATTGATAAGGAATTTGGGAACTAGATGAAACGGGGGCAGGAGGGACAGATTCTGGCTCGGCTGTAAACACTGCGGCACCGCTGTTGGCTGCAGCCGGAGTTTGGGGTTCCAAGGTGTACGGGGGAGGGGCGTCACCAAAGTCGGCCGTCATGCTACGAGTCGGGGCGCGAACAGGAGGTGCTAGGGAAAGACCGCCACCGCTTCCACTAGCACCTCCACTCGCACTGGCGCCGGCGCTCGCCCCTCCACCAGGCGAGCTCCCGGGCTCCTCTTGTTGCCGCTCCTCGTAGTGCGGTCTAGTGCCCCAGTACTCGGCTAGCTCCTTTCGTGGAAGGTCTTCGTAGAGGTGTTTTTCTCCTTTAAGCGCTTCGCTCGCGTAGCCGCATATCCGGAGGTACCAGTCGGATGGTGTACCACTTTGCGTTGCGCCTATACTGGGTAGCAGAGCGGTTCCATCATCGAAGCTACCACACAATATTTTAGCCAAGACGTCCGAAATAGCTTGTGAAACAGACTAACCCATCAAACATCTCTGCGTACATGAGCCTTGCACTGTACACCCACAATGTGTGAGCACTCGCATCCTGTTCTACGCGACTAACACTCACCCGTCACGGTGTGCGTTGTAAACCTGTCTCCACAAGAAAGCCCCATCACGGCGAGCAGCAGAAGGAGCGCTCATCCCATTCCTCATCAATTGGCCCTACACACGCATCAATAACCCGATCCACAACCATCTTCAACCCCCTTTACATACCTCATGACCCGGCCAAACCACACTAACATAATCCACCTTTTTTGATCCACCCCTCAACGACTGTATTGCAGGCTGTTGCACGTCTTTAGACCAGTTGTTCGCACTCTCTTCATCGACGAGCGCCCCTACACTGAGGGGGGCGAGCGCATCCGCCATCTTGTAGACCGTCTGCCAGCTATTATCTTGTTTCTGCCACGTAACGGGCACTATATGACATGATTTCAGTTCCTTTGGGCGTACCGAGAGCGCTCCATTCGACATACCTCCAAGAATAATATACGCCCCACCCGACATCTCGGAGAGTTTGTGGATCAGGTTCAATACCGCCTGTGGATCTTGGTTGGCGTTTTTGAAGCCGACCCCCTACATATACATGTTCAGTGAAATTATTTGACCAACCTGTAGTTCGGTGCTCACCCAAATTGCAATAACCGGCCGACCATGCTCGTGAACATAAGCCGGACTGTCCAGAACGTGTTTTTGATTGATCATGAACTCCCAGTCACCAGTTACCCATTGCTCGAGTTGGTGTGAGGGCATCCCAGCCAAGTCATACCTAGTTGCCGTAAAAACGAAGGTTAGACGTAATGTGCAAGTACAGAACTACACGCACATAACACTGACAACGCGTCCTTCTACCTCTGCTGCCCGAAATACGTTGTTGATAGTTTCTGACCGCATTCTATAACGCGTGTCAATATCCAGAGGTAAATCTAGTTAACCGGACCTACTTCATAACGCCTAGCCCTTTCCCTCCTTGATACGCTGCGGCGATCTATACACAAAGTTGCAACAGCTCTCGGAACAACGCGACGAAAAGCACTTGCCTCGTCTCCCCTCCTCGTCAAAAATACACCATCGATTTTATGTTGTGCCATGATATTCAAGTGCCGGCCAACGACCGATCTATTTCGCGACGAGAAGACTCGTGATTGCGTTTCGGGCACAGTCACAAGATCCCCAGGCGAGTAATAGACCGGGTCGGGCACCAGCTCGGGGTTGAATCGGCCTTGCTCGTTGGTCCTAAATATAGAACACGGCATGAGTCGCGGCAAAGGGCGCCAAGATATAGGATGCATACCAGTGTGCCCACTCGTCGCCTTTAGATACGATCGGTCAGAGCATGATCCAACATGAGTATATCAACTCACCTTGCACCAATACGGGGCCATCACCAGGACAAGTATACCTGCCGCCACCCAATCAGCATCTCTTCTATTCACAAACTAGACTCTGCTTTCACCATCCTCGATATCCGACTAGAAATTTTCCGCGTATAGTGGTCGGGTCGGCCCTAACGTGGATGTCAATCAATATAATTGGATAAAAACTACGCCGGGAACTGCCTATGACGTACCGAACCAGCTTTCGTTGGGGGTCTGAAGGTTGTGCCGAAGCCATGAGACGGCGGGTGTCGTTGTCGACTTGAGACACTAGAAGTGGAGTAGCTGCCCTGCAACGTCCTTTTTAGCCAACCAGGCACAGAGAGCCGCATTGGTTGCCCGGCGCTTGGCCAGCGCCGTGATTCAATTGGATGAGCGCTAAAGCACTGCCTTGCTTGGCGCGTTTGGCTTTGATATGTGGCGGTGACATATAATTAATTATAATATGGACCGCTCAGCGTACAGCGAAATCCCCATTTCCCACAGGTAGGAGTTATTCCCTACTGGAGGGTGAAATATATGGCCACGATCCTAATGACACCCTATATGACTTCGGCCGGGAAGGCCATGTCGGGCAGGGCAGGATGATCAGCCGCGAATCCTGCCTCGCACTCGGCCTCTGGACCCCCATTGATTGTGGCGCGACCGCAAGTCCACGGGGCCAGTGAGCAAACCAGGATAACCCGAGTATAAGCGAGTTGAGGGCAGAGATCGTCGAAAAGCCTGCCTCGCTGGCCGAAGAAGTAGAATGATAACATCGTCTTATGATTTCGGGCACATCCTTGAGGCGTCAATTCTCGAATAGGGACATGGGTGCCCAAGTGGGGTACCCATAGTATAGTCACGCTGCGAGTGGTCGTCAGCCTCCATGCAGCATTGCTCAAGGGACCGCGCAAAGCTTGTAAAAAGGTAGCTCTTTTTCAGAGGGGAAAATATTGTTTGTAAGAGAGTTTTTATGAGAGACACGACAAGCGAATACATAGTAATCAAGGTGTCTGAAACAGTCCGCCTCTGCACATTATCTACGTTTTATAGTTACATTCGAGTTCTGCAACACCATTCGTTAGCATAGGGTATCAAGAACATCATTTACTTACTCTTTGCAGAGTACAGACCGCGTTTGGCGCGCTTGCTTTGCTCTCCCCCTCTTATACTCGCTCGTCATTTCAGAGCAGCCTGCCCGCTTACGCAGACAGACGCATGACGATCCCAACCGAGCTCGAGTGCTCGGCGAGACCTCAGTCTATCCACAGGCTCGTCCGGTCGACGTTACCAGCCGCCGCAGGTCACTTCAGCGCAGCCCACAATTACGTGGACGCATGACCTATATGCAGCTGCCGCTGGTCGTCCGACTCGGACTCCCGCTCGGCGCCGACAGACACACCGACCGCACCACATCGAGCCCGAAACATCGCCCTACCGGGCGCACAGAGGGCCTCCCAGCGTCGGGCGAGTTCGAGCAGGGTACGTGCTTACTGGTCGGGTCTGGTCAACGTTTTGTCCAAGCCGAGTCGCCGGCCCGGGTTGCACTGATCACTGGGAGCACGTTGTGCAAATGTGCAGCGCAGGATGCGGGCAGACCAGGGACCGACGGTCGGGTTATAGGCGAGCGGTGCACAGGTGGAGACGAGTGCTATAAAGTAGAGTTAATCGCATGGACTAGCGCGGGCAAGGGCGAGGGACTTACCGATCGGTGAGGGTTCGAACTAGCGGTCGCGTAGGGGGTAGAAAGTAACTAGAAGGTACCAGAAATACAGTGAAATACGGTGAAATACGGTGAAATAAAAGAGAGAGAAAAGCAGACGATGACATGAGATGAGAGTAAGGTAGTTTCATTTGAGGTTTTTTTCGTTTTTGTTTCGAGATGATTTTGTTTTCAGGCAGTTGTATCGGTTTAATAGAGTCCGTCGGGTCTGGGTCGAGTAAGGCGTGGTCGAATCTAGGGAGATTTGTTAGTCGGGCGCGCAAGTCATATCTAGAAAGCTGACCATGGCGGGCAATGGATTGGTGCGAAGTGGTAGTGAATGGGCCAAGGCATTGGGCGTTAGAGTGTGAATAGTTCCCGCGAAGTACGGTCGAAGCCAAAGGGGGATTCGTCAGTCGGATGCGCAAGTCGTATCTAGAAAGTCGAATGAATACATGGCGAGCAATGGGCAAGCGTGATATGGTGGTGAATGGTTAAGGCGTTGGACAGTGGGATGTGGGAGTTTCGGCCGGCGTTCCCTGTCGCTGGGTGAGCGGGGGGTTAGCAGACAGGTCGGGTCAGGTCGCCAAAGGTGTCTTACCGTTGGCCGCTAGCATAGGCGTCCAA
>WSTK01000588.1:0-20493 GCA_019616945.1 Ceratobasidium sp. 414
TTTTCTTCTTAATTTGACTAAAACAATCATATGTTTTCACCCAATTACTACCGTGTCCGATGTTGAGATTTTAAGCACGATTTCACCTGTTAATCAACATGTATAACTGCATGTGAAGGGACTAAAAACTTCAATTAAACACGCTTAAAAGTAGGCTGAAAAATGTAATAAAACACCCAAGAAAACATTCTGAAAAGTTCCCACAAACTTGACACGAAACGCCTAAAAGATTTCAACGTAAAACGCCCCAAAGTTAACCAGGAAATACACCCCAAAACGTGCACAGATCTTGTGTTAAAATACTCACAGAAACGTTATAGAATACCCCAAAAGATGGAACAAAGAACAACCTGAAAAGTAGGGTAAAACAGGTATCAGAGGTGTGTAAAATGCCAGAGACAAAAACACCCCAAAAACGGCCTATGATTGGGCTGGGCCAAATCGTAGGCAATTTAGGGTGCTTTTTACATCTGTTTCTCACATATAAGAGCTAAAAGATGGGACAAGATAAGTAGAAAAGATAGGTCAGTTTTTGGGGTGTCATACACTTCAAGTGTGCCTTGCGTCCGAACACTCGCCCTTGGCATCTGTTATTTCTCAGATGTCGCAAGGGCTCCCACTACCAACCGAGGTCTCAAGACGTACGACAACCAAGTCTCGACCGATTCCCAGAGTGCGCTCTGGCCGGATTTGCAGGAGCTGTACCTGGACAACTGCGTGCTGGAAAAGGAGCATTTATACAGGTTAATTTCGCTTCATCCAAATGGTGTATTTGCTGGGTTGTTTCCAATGTCAGCAGACTGGAGAGAAGTCTTGGTTGGGTCGGCAGGCTCGGCAGGAGTACATGGAGTTGTTGTCAGGGATTGTAACTGGGGACTGTATAGTTTCAGACGTGAATTAAGGTAGTGGTCATTGCCCTTGAACACGGAATTTTATACCCGCCCATACTACTACCGTGCATACATACAACATCGCCGCCATGATGGTAAGCATCCGCGCCCAACCTAAACCCACACCTAACTCTTCCACGGTAAATACCTGCCTGGGTCAATACCTCGGCTTCGACGCCCGGCACCTTCCCTCCAAAGCCGGCATAACCATCTAAGACGCCTGCAAGTATGCCGTGAACTTTACAGCCCCTCGGCCTGGTGGAGTCGGGTACGACCCCGAGCTATACCCCGACGTCGCAGCGGTGGGTGCGATACATAGGGACCCAGATGTTGAGTATGCCAAGTGACTTGCGGGGGGGGGGGGGGGGACCCGGACTATCCGGGGCAGCCGTACTTTTTGTGGGACCAGCCATTGAGCGACTCGGGTTTGAGTGGAGCGCCGAATGTGGGTGCGAGTGGAACTGCGAGTGGGGCTGGGCCGGACAAGACGGGTGGGGCGAATGTCGTGTCGAGGGTCGAGATGGGTGTCCGGATGGTTATTGCCGTTGTTGTTGCGTCGGTTGTTTTGGTTTAAAGATTTAGGATGGACTGGATTTTTTATTATGTGACGCTTGGACGTTGCACAGACAATTGGTTGTGTTATTGCTTTTGCATATGTTTTATGATTGTTGTATTCAACCGTTATTACAATGCAGACAATACTGTGGTGTACCCACGTTCCTATTTTATTATTAGTCTAGAACTTGGGTTGAGGCGGGCGCTGCGATACATAAGATTATTGGCTCATACGAACATACCCATATCCGACTGTATCGACTCAGCATCTGCGCCTTTTCGAACCTCATCGGTACTTACAACCAAGCTAGGGACAGGGCGCCGGCGCCGGTGTGGTATATAATGTGGCATGACCTATCAGTCGACTGAGTCTCCAGCAAGGTTTTGGGGACGCGAGCGTGGCCGGATCCCCAAAGCGCGAGTGTGACTGGGGGGGGTTGACTAAACAGGCCGATAGGGTGTGCTGGAAAAGGATGTCGGGTGGGAAGAAAAGCAAAGCGGGACGACCGACGCTGCCACGATACGGTCGTGGCGGAGCGCAAACTGTCGCGTCGTCGGGTGTGGCCACGTGACCGGCACGCCGCGCCGGCCAGTACTATACCCATGTATTTTTGCTGGCTACAATGCACGGCTTCCCGATCGGCAACTCGTAGGTACAGCGACCAGACCATAGAACGGTCGCTCACTAGCACCAGCTGCCTAATTATGCAGGGGCGTCCATGCCTCACCCGTTGGCCCTGTCCGCTCTGCGGCTGCACGCCTTGGTAGATAAAGGCATTTGCACTGTTAGCTCGAGGCGTTGGGATTTGGCCCTCGATTGATTGTTAGACTCAGCAGGGTCGGACATGTCAATGGGAGAGTTTGCCGGGTATCGTTATCATGCTGGGATATGCCATGTGACTATAATAGGGTTCGTCGGACCGGAAGCTCCTTCCCGCATGGCAGCTGACAAAGCGAGGCGAGGGACAAATCTCATCAACCACTCGCCCTAGGTAGCTCCTTGTTCGAGTCTGGCTCCAAATGCCGCAAGTGAGCGCAGTGTTTTCTCCTATAGACTCATTCATTTATCACGACCATAACAGACTGAAGAAATCTCTGCCAACCCTGACGCAGGTGGGGTGTCCTCCGGTACCGGAACTGCCATGTACGACCAGGCCCGCCAACGTTTGCAATCTGCTCGCGGTACTCTCTCTCGTGCAATTAAGGAATATCTCTCTGCCAGCCAGTTTATTCAGACTACTTGCTCCGCCACACCTCATTTCCCAAACGAACTGTTAGCTAGGCGCGAGGCTTTACTTGCTATCGATGCAGAACTTTCAACGTTTTTACTAGAGAAAACTAGCATCCAAGAAGCTCACGAAATACTAACGGATACTCGAAACCGATCTAAAATGGTTGCCCCGATTTACTCGCTTCCCTCTGAGATCTTGGCCCGCATATTTTCTGAGGCTGCTTGCAATTGCACACATGTTACTACGTACGACCCCGTGCCGCCTGCTCTCAGTCCAGTCATACTTTCCGCTGTTTGCAGGCAGTGGCGGATAGTCGCAATCGGTCATCAGGCGCTTTGGACACATCTCGACTTCGATATTCCCCAATCGTACACCAACCATGGGTGGTCTCCGCCTAAAATTTGGATGGAGCATTCACAGGGTGCTCCACTCTTTGTCACCATCCGTCATTGTGTTTTATCGGGCGATGGCGACACTGATTCCCTACCCCCCGTTTCAATGGTTGCTAGATTGCTTGCCTTCCTAGTATCACTTATGCGCCAACTCTCTTCCTTGACTCTGATACTCGGCTGGCCGCTGATAGATATGACCGAGATGCTGTTGGACTATTGGGCAACGTATGGTGCCCCTGGGCGAGCTAAAGTGCTCAAAATTAAATCAAATCCGGAACATGGGTTGCTAGGAATTTTCCCACCAATACAAATTCCAGCACAGACCCACTCTCTCGAGTCTCTTGAGGTGCTTCACGCTTACAACGCGGTTCCTCCGTGGTCAAATTGGACTTTCAGTAACCTTACTGACCTCCAGCTCGAGGCAGATCTACTAGATGGTAGTTGGTCGATGACGCAATCCGAACTCGTGTCCGTACTTGAGCCGTGCCCCAAGCTGCAATATCTCACTCTCAATGGCTTGGAAGTCCAAGGCTCACAAGGGCCCACGCCAAACGCAGTTATACTTAACGAACTACGAGTCCTTGACATAGGGTGCATCAACACAAGTGTGCTCGTGGCCGTGTTGGACGTTATCAATCCTGGCGACATCGAATTACGCCTAGAAATCGCACTCTTCTACACGTGTATAAATACCCATGAAGCCCTGCCTGCGGTGCGCCTCTTCGCTAACCGGGCAAACATCGACACACTTCGGTGGGCCTGCTATGGCGAACCGTGTTTTGCATCCCAGCTTGGTCCCTTGCCTCGCGTTCGAACACTCGCCATCAACCTCTGTTACTTCTCGGATGTCGCAAGGGCCCCCAGTGCCAATCAAGGTCTCAAGACATACGTCAACCAAATCCAGACCGATTCTCAGACTGTGCTCTGGCCGGATTTGCAGGAGTTGGACTTGCACAGCTGCGTGCTGGAAAAGGAGCATTTATACAGGTTAATTTCGCTTCATTCAATCCAAACGTTGCATTTGCTAGGTTGTTTCCAATGTCGGCAGACTGGGGAGAAGTCTCGGTTGGGTCGGCAGGCTCGGCAGGAGTACATGGAGTTGTTGTCAGGGGTTGTAACTGGAGATTGTGTAGTTCAGAAGTGAATTGGAGTGGTGGTCATTGCCCTTGAACACAAAATTCGATTCGTTCCTGGGAAACTTGTGAGACACTGGGCAGACGACACACAAGGCTTGCGTTGGTCACACCGAGCCATGTCGCGTGCCCCCGGCCCCGGCCTCGTGATTTTTCGAACGTCATTTTACTTTCCCACTGTTCCTCCTATCATTGCATTAGGCACACGCAGGCACAGGCGACGTAATACGTCCTGAGCCAAGTGCTACACCCAGCCTTGTGATCCCAACGCTTGCAGTCTTATATACACACGTCCGGGGCACATAGCCCGGGTTCCACCCAGAGCATGGGTTGATATATTTGCCTACTTTAGGTCTGAACAGGTTATACGATTGCGAGCAAACTCGACGTCTAGTTGTTCAATTCAACAGCAGCCATCCTCGTCATCTGCGCAGAAGTTACAACAGTCATCGCCCTCGCAGCAGTTATTGCAGTCGCTGCAGTCACCACAGTCGCAGTCGCAGTCGCAGTCACAGTCACCAGAGTCACCGCAACCGTCGCAGTCGCCACAATCGCCACAGCCACCCTCGCAAAGTTCGTCGCAGCCATCGCCGCCTTCACCCGAGCCGCCCTCGCCTAAGTCCACGACTGAAGAGCTCGGATCAACAAGGTTAGTAGCAGAGTCAAGGCCGTCCGGCGCGTCCCCCAAGTCTGCTGTCAGGGCATCTTGATCGTTTGAGCCCACGTTGCCAGTAGCCGGGTCGGGGGTGGAGTCGTCGGGATATGGGGTCGGCTCGTTCCAGTCGTCCACTGCAACTTCTGGAGTATCGTAGTCCGCATTTGAGGTGTCGTCCACTTGTTGGCTGCTATCCGCATAAGCACCACCGTTGCTATTGTCGTTATCCAAAGCTTCATAGGCTGCCCATCCTACAGCGGCTCCCCCTACAAGCCCTGCTGCGGTTCCGCCATAGGATGGAGAGGATGGACGAGGCGGAAGCGGAGGCTGAGGCACTGAATAATTTTCCATTTCAGGTCCGGCTACTCGCTTCATTCAATATTATAGACCTACCCGATTCCTGGTACGCTAGATCATTGGAATGGGCGTGAGCCGTATCGCTTTGAAAATAAAGTCAATACAACTTACTATAATTATAATATACTGTGGTATTTTGCACCATTGGCACGGGCGACGTTTGGGGGCGATGGGCTTGCGGAGTGGGCGGATACATCGAATGGTGACCGTGGGTTGCATGCATAGGCGGGTGTGCCGTAGGTTGCATCTGGTGCGTTTGTTGACGATCGTTCCTGTGGTTTGGCCGATACGCCATTGGAGGAGTAGCGACTGGGCTATGTTGTATAACTGGCGGAGGACCTACAAAACCAGCAATATGTATGAGTATATGCGCATCAGATTGAGGGAATTTGATTAATCTCACGGTGTACGGAGTGGTTTGGACGGGACACTAGAGCCGATCGAGGATGATTCGGATGGGTTGGCCGTTGGTGAGCTGGGTGTGGATGCGACGCGTGCACCCTGTGAACGGCCCCGGCTTGATGCCCTCCACGAGCAGGTGGGCGTTGCGTGCCGTGCCCCGAGCGGGCTGCGACCGGTCTCCCGGTGGTGGTACTATCTGGGTAGAGCTGGTGGTCAACACGTCTGTGTTGGACGGGAAGTTGATCTACCGAACCTTTCATCGCAATCCGAACGATGTCCAGCGCTTCGCGGGCTGATGGTCCCGAAGACCAATTTATGCACTGGATGCGAGAACGAAAGGGTTCCTGAGACTGCGAGTGTGCCTCTCGAGGTACCCGCTCCGCAGTCGGTAGGCTTAACCAAGCTGTGGTCACAGAAACGATGTTGGGGAAGAACACTGGGGCCACAAATTTGCAGAATATGCGCCAGTTGCGCCGAGTGTCTTGGACAGGCCGATGCGCGTTTGGGCAGCCGGCTTTTAAGTCAAATGAACGTGGCCGCGATGAGGCGTTGATTATTTTGTTGTCTAATCCAACGCCTGTCTCAGCAAACGAGGCGACGGGAAAGTAGCAAACTCACAGCCGGGCAAAGGACGCGTCCAGACACTTGATGGAGGAGGGGGGATGGAGAGAGGTGGAGTGCCGGGAATCAGATTTCGCCCGGGGCGGGGGGAAATTATACGAACCCAGAGTTCGTGTTGCGGGGTGTGTGTGTAACTTGCCGGACGTGCTCGCTGTTGAGAATGATCGTCACATCCAAGCCTTGCCAATACCTGTACGCCTGAAAGCACCTTGCGTAAAACTAATGCAGAGACCTGCTCCCCTAGTTTCACGCAACCCAAGTTGGTAAGTCTGGGAAGCAAGATTTCCCCCTTTGACAAGAATAGCCTCGGCGATCACCAGCAACCGATCTGATATCGGTGGGTGCACGGGTTTTCACCAAAACAAGGCATGAATAGTGCTTGTATCCTAGCAATGTTCACCCCCCACGCATGAAAACTTGGCTCAATCAGGCTTTCCAACCCCATCAGAAAAATGCCCACCTGTCCAGTAGGTCACGTTGACTCAGGGACACGGAGAAGCTTGTCTTGAGCGAGGCTATCGCCCTTTCAGGGAGCGTAACAAACCAGTCAAGCACTATCAGCGCCTAATTTGCAATTTGCAGCGACGGTGGAATCCTGCCGCTATCTTTGTGAAACAATAATTCCAATGACGTCCTCACGCAAAAATACCCCATGAAGCGAAGTTTTCGCGACCAAATTGGCCAGAAAACAAACGAATTGAGGATCAGAGAAGTATTGCCTGACATTTGGCGCTTAAACTCCGCACCCTCTGAAGCTTCAACCAAACTTTTTGCTTCGATATCCCATTCATGTAAGGCAGCCATGTCCTCGCCTCAGCATATTCTTAGCCAAAGCAATGAATTAGTGTTATAGACTTTCAAAAATAGTGGTAAGATTCGGACATCGCTGTGAATTGCAATTTACGCGCTGATGCCGTCAATCCTCGACCGGGTTCTTGAGCGCTCCCTGCCTGGCCATTCATTTCGGTGGTCTTAACTGCCTCAACGTGTTCGTTGAGGCCCACTGGGCAGGAGTGCATCTTCCGAATGCCGATCGGTTAGAGAGTGATTATAGAATTATAAGCTGAAACTGGTCTTGATAGTACCCTCCTTGTGGGGTTTGGGCGGAACATTCACGGGGCGCTCCGCACTTTGCCAGCGTCCGCCAGTTTGGTTTTGGAAACACTGACTCAGATTCCGATATGGACTCCTCCAATGATAATCAATGCTCGGCTCTAATGGCTACCAAGCTGCTTGGCTGTCTATCGCCGCTTATGCGCCAAGTGTCCTCTTTGACGATGATACTTGGATCGCCAGCTTCATATCTTGTCGAAGAGCTACTAGAATACTGGACAAGCGGGCGAGCTAAATCACTAACAATCGATTCGGACCCAGAATATGGGCTGTTCCGTATTATTCCACCCATCGGCGGTAGCGCTCTCGAGTCTCTTGAGGTACTTCATCTTTACAATACCGCCCCTCCCTGGGACAGGTGGACTCTCGGGAGCCTTATCGACCTCCTCAGCAAAATCCTCCGCGACTCAGAAACACTCACGAGCGCCGAGTTGCTCGTGACTGCGCTCTATCATATCTGAGCAGTCACGATCGGACGAGCACGTGGCTCAACGCGGCTCGTGACTGCTCAGATATGATAGAGTGCAGTCACAAGCGTTTGGGCGGTTATGAGCGGTCACGAGTCACGGACGGTTTTCGCTGAGTCCGGCTTGAATCGCACCTAGAAGACAGCATATGGTCCATGGCGCAATCTGAGCTTGCGTCTGTACTTGCGTCGTGTCCTCAACTACAGCATCTCGCTCTCATCGGCTTAGAAATCTAGGACTCAGATGGGTTAGTGACAGGTCCAGTCAAACTGAATCAACTCCAAGTCCTCGGGATAGGATGCCTGACTAGCGATGTGCTCGCCTCCGTGCTGGCCATGATCAACCCCGGAGAAAACGCATTACACCTGGAAATAACCTTGTCCATTGGGTGCAGAAACCTACAAGTAGCCCTGGCCAAAATGCACCTTTTTGTTAACCGGTCAAACGTCTTGCTGATCCACTTGGCCAGCGGTGGCGAACCGTGTTTCGCATCCCAGCTTGGTGCGTTCCCTCGCGTGCAAACCCTGATTCTCGGCCGCTGTTATTTCTCAGACATCGCAGAGCGTCCCCGCTACGCCGGGAAGGCGGAGACATACTTCAACCCGTGCCAGATTAGCCCCAAGACTGCGCTTTGGCCGGATCTGCGGCACTTATCCTTGGATGGAAAACTGCGTTCTGGAAAAGGATAATTTGTATCAGTTGGTTTCGCTCCATTCTGTTCAAAACTTGGAGCTGCGAGGTTGTTATCAAGGCCGAGAGGTCAGACATAGTTCTCGGATCGACCCTCAGGCTTCTAAGGAGTACGTCCTGTTGTTGTCGGGGGTTGTATCGAAAGTTGAATATTTTGGTTGAGTGACCTTTGCCTTCGGATTCCTGATTCTCTGTTCTTTTGCCAAGTATTTGTCTGTTTTTGTTTTTATTCTTATCCCTAAACTTTAAAAACATCGTGGAATGATAGTCGATTGTTTCCAGAATGAACCTCACAATATCAGCTGTCCAAGTACAAATCAAGAACTACGGGGCAAAGAGGTAGGCCGTTCAACGACGGCCGTCACCGTTATCTCCGCAACAGTCACAACAGTTATCACCACAACAGTTATCACCACAACAATTATCGCACTCGCAACAATCATCACCGCCGTCTGGGTCACCACCACCTGCTCCGGAGTAACCCGCTCCACTAGAGTACTAGCCTCCCCCACCCCGAGCCGCAACTGAAGAGCCTGGGTTAGCAAGGTTCGCGACCCCGACATCTGGAGCAGGCGCTTGATCGTCCCATTTATTCCCCGTGTCGTCTGGATATCCCTCCGAGGCGCCGTCGTACGAGCCCGCGTTGTCGACACCCGTACTAGGGATGGTTGAGAAGATAAGGAATATGAGCGTGCAGGGCTGTGGTTTCTCATCTGGCAAAGTGCTAGCGAAACGCGGAAAAACGGAAATGGGCTCTACATCGGCTTCTGCGTTTTACCCAGGGGAATTCCGAATCCCCCTGGTAGAGTTATCGACATTAAAGGCGAAAATTAACAATCAAATAATAAACACTATCCCGGAATCAGAGTTTTTGGGATAGAAGAGGCAGAGTACAAGTCAGAAGGTAGCATATACAAAAGAGTGTGGCTTGATCAATACAAAATGTCTATAAATATATGCGTCGACGTATCGTGGTGGCGATTAAATATTCTGGCTACGGTGGCGCCATTAGTATAGTAGAGATCCGAATTTTGGCATCAACGCACGCACCTAGTATAGGCTTCGATGTCCTGGGCATGCCACACGTCCTGCAGCGCCGCGGCAAACACATAACCGCCACGAATCTCATCCTCCTCATATATACTTTCCAGCCGCACATCGACGATTCTATCTGCCATGGCCAGATACCTCCGCGTAGGTCGGGAAGGACCTGGTGAATGAACAGAGACTTGCTCTCGGGGAAAGCTGGAGCTGGGCTCGGCGCATACCGAGAGGCGCGAAGAGCCCTTGGCCGTGTTGAGCGGTACAATATCAAACAAGGTAAGCGTACTGGGGCGCGTCTTGTTTTTGGGCCGAGCGTGACTAAGCAGGGTCAGCAGAACCTTAAGGCCACGACGGGAGATGCCGAGACGGCGTTTGTTTGTGCCACTCGGTCGGCCTGCGAAGTGAGCCATTGGTAACAGGGTAATTTCGCCGAGGACGAGGGTTGGTGGGTTCATGAGGGAGAAGACGGGGTGCTTATAGCCTCCCTTCGATGGTCCAAGTACGACAGGGCTTTGCGCGGCTTGACCAGCGGCAGAGCCCGTACGCTTGGGCCTGTGCTCTGTTCTGGTTGCCACAGACCACTACATACACACCCATTTTCACAACGCACGGTCCACCTAACTTTCTTGGCCAAGGTTCAGCTATTGTTCCATTGGGCCAGGAAGCCAGCCAGCCACATCGCTGGAAAATTGATGTAATTGGAGTAGTGTGTCTGCGTGGGATATAAAAATAGATCAAGTGCGGGGGGATGGGTGAGTGACCAGTATTCAACTAGAGGCGCAGGGTGATAAGGTGTTTGAGGGGAATTAGATGGTCGGAGGCTTAGCCTAGTTACGTGTTTGCCCGTAAGGCTGGGCAGCTAAGCCTTGGCATAGCCTTATAAACCCCGTGTAACCATCTTCCCCAAGCTTCCCATCGTACAAAACCTAAAGACATGGTCAATGCCTCGCATATATCCGTCATAAAATCGGGTCACTAACTTGCGTGAATGATATCTGTGCATTGTTCTCCAAATCAAGTGTGCTCTCAGTCGTTACGGTCGAGCCCGGCGCATTGGATGAGACTGGAGCAATACCGTGGCGGCCGCTGGTATTCGTAACAAGGATATAGTATTTGTCACCTAGAAAGAAAGATTGTGGGGGGTCGGGTTGGAACATGTCGGCGTCGGTGGTAAAGCTATGACCCCCAAATGATTGAGAAAGGCCAATATAATAACGAGGTTTTACGCACAATGTTGATAGCTTGTGCAAGTAATTCCTGAGGAGTTCCGGCACACGATGTGGTTCAAGCGGCGATGTGTTCGAAACTTGGATGGATATATCCATCGTGCTAAAGGGACAGTTTCGGCGCAGCCACATTTTGGCGAATGGCTAAGTCAAGCTCACCTATCAGGTAGCAAAACCTCAATGAGTGTCTCGACGCCAATCAAGATCTCGGACGAAAGTGGCGTCGGTTCGACAACTTCTGCAACCTTCTCCGCCTCGGTGCTCTCCACGTGCGCTTCCGCTGGCTCGGATCGCGCCTCGCCATCCGGGTTCATCTCTTCCACAGGTGGAGATTCAGTTAGAGCAGCCCCATTCGAGCTATAATCGTTCCGTTCGCCAGTCAATTCGAGACCGCCTTCCGCGCCATATCCGCTGATTTTTCCTCCCGTAGTCTTGTTGGCGGGCTCAACAGCGTAACCCTCGTCGGAAGGTAATTCGACACTGACGCCGACTACGTAAGCCCCATCCACCGTTCGGTACCGGAGTTGATGTACAGATTTAGTGGGTCCGGGTATCAAGCGAACCAGGGGTGGTACAACACTGGAAAGTGATAAGAATTCAAGTTTTATTTTATCCTCTGTGGGTTAAATGCGTACCCCGGAACGAAAGATCGCAGGTTATTAGCCTGGTTAGCTACCCATTCGAGCGCCGGTTCGATAGAAACAGGGCCTTTGAGAGGGGGGAGGAGCGTGGTACTAGAGGCCTTGAATATAACATGGCCGAACCTGTCCAAGGAATAAGTAAGGGGATTGGGTTGCGTAAAGGAAGACCTACGTGGCTGTTACTTTTTGCACCGATCCAGCCGTTGACTGCGCAGGATCAAAGAGTAATTGGCGTAGGTCTACGGGCTCGCCACGAGGCGATACTGCGACCATATCCCCAAACCTCGGATCATCCTCGATCACGAGCAAATCTTCTCCCTGACCCTGGCCCTGGCCCTGGCCTGCGCCCCTCCCTTCCAACCCACTCACAACGGTTGGGTCGTTCAGGATAACTGCTTCGTCGCTATCTATGGCGCGTTCAGGTCTTGCTTTCTGATACTGGAAATGTACCAGGTTTTCGAGAGAAGCATGTGCTGGAAGCCGGTTTAAGTGTTTGACGCGCTGAAGTCGAAAATTTTGGGTATCGAACGGATAAAGGGAATATTCAGGGCTTCCACCCCCAGTTGAAGTAGATTTGGCTGGTTGTATTAAGGAAACGAGGCCAACGTGGGACCGGTGTTTATCCTAGAACAAACGGTGATAGTACTATGAGTAATTCTGCTGGTAGGCAACACGAGAGGAACCATACTAGAATTACCTCTAATGCTGCACGCTGCACAAGGCGCTCTGCTGTATAAGCACTACGCTTGTTACGCGCAGTAATAAGGACTGAAGGCGGTTGCGCTTCATCCGCTGGATCCCATGGGGACCGATTGACATTCTCGCAGAAAGCGCCCGCAGTTCGGGATATATTTTGCAGACGAGACGGCGATAGCGGAGGCCCTGTGGGAAGTACTACTACCCGCACGCTAATAGACTAAACCCTCAACTTTAGTACGATGTATTTAACTATTACAGCGAAAACACTCACTTTCCGTAGTTGTTCTAGGTACTTCTTGAGTTCCTGGTGATTCGTCCTGGCGCCGGATGCCCGAAGAACGAATCGGGGCGGAGTTTGAGTATCATTAGGACCAGAAGGTTCTGTTGGTGGCGCAGGCTGATCTCGATCCACAGATATATTCAGGTGCAGGTCTTTCGAGACCTGGAGGAGATTTTCACCATCGCGGCCTAATAAAATAAATAGCTCCGGTCGCGCAACGGGGTATACTGTGAGAACGGCAATAATCATGATTGGAAATCACAACAGGAAGCGATTAATACTTACATTCTTCGGTTCTGCCCGCCAGTTCCGCAAGTTCGCCCTTGATTACCAAAGGATGCATCATTTTAAAATGTGAATTCATGATCCGATTAATCATTTTTTGTTTCGAATCGTTTTTGCGCCTAGATATTTTGCCAGTACTGAGCTTCCCTTCGAAATCATGGAGTTGAGCGGCGGTAAATCTGTGATTGATCAGACTTTCCGTCGCCTCGTAGAGCGCCAAATATTCCAGCTTCCTCGCTTTGCCTGAGCCTGCGACAACCGTCTTTTTCGAGTGCGGACCCCCGCCCACGGGCACCTCTTGAGCTCCAAGATGTTCTAAATCCAGATGCAGTTGATGACCCTCCGGAAGCAATGTACGTCCGGCACCCAGTACACCATTGAGGGCTGCACGGATGGTAGAAGCAGCGGGGCGTAGAGCCTCGAGGTCCTCGATGGTAGGCTCAGTATTATACTTTGTCAACGATTCTTGATAAACCTCCCAGAGGTCATCTGCGGCGGGTTCGCCGCCTCCCTCGGTAGAACCTTGCTGTGGTTCGAAGGATTTCTTCTTTTTCGGAGATGAGCGGAGAGGGAGCGAAGACACGGAAGGAGGGAGGACCAGAGTTGGTGGTGGTCGAACAGGAGGGCGCCGGCGCAGTATTACTGGTCCAGTATGCGAAAATATTTTGGCAGCACTAGAATCTAGCGGAGAGCCAGAACCAGGGGGAGCGGCTGGGGTAGATCTTGAGACAGCCTCATCCGTAAAGTCCCGGTGTTCGTCGGAAGGTGAGGCTTTGGGATGGGTCCCACGACTGGAGGAAGCACCAGGCGAAGCCGTCGTGTAGTGTCGACTGGCGGTAATACACCGGGATACACTCGAAATCGGCACCCACGCACGTAGGGCCATATATACGATCGCTAGCCTTGTCTAGTCGGCATAGGTTGTAAGTTTCCAGTATTGCAAGTTCAGGGATGAGTACCACTTGCCTTGAACCTGCTCGGCCGTTCCACTAACGATATAATCCTCCTGCGATCAAGGTACGCACCCGAGCAGGTTATCGCAGTCTATTAGGGATTTCTGCGACAGCTGTTTGAAAAATTTCTCATAAAACGCATTGAGTGAGTGACGAACTTTTGTTGGATGTGGAGGACCAGTCATTTGTAATCTCATTCCACGTGATCGCTCTTAAGTAATCTCCGCATAAACCAATGAGGAAACTATATTCAAACTATGCCCATATTTCGCAGAGCGTGTACATCCCAAATCACCGCACCAAGTTTGGTTATCCGCGAACACTCACGGCCAGAGTACATCAAAAGATCACAACATATAGACTGGAGGCATCAAGCTACGAGCACGACAATAATTACAGTACTCCCGAAATTATGGCCCCACACGTTATCCATCTTCAGTATCACAAATAGAAACGTCCACCCAGTCATCCAGCATAGATTTATCCATGCTGTCGCCCATACACTGCGCGGGCTTCGGCACACGGGCAGCGAGCCGCGACAGGCGCTCGGCGGCGATAGTCGCCGAGTTGTATGCGGCAAGCGCAAACTGAACGCGAGGAATGACGGCATTGATAGCCAGTAGTGATAGTAAAATATGGGTTGGCCCTATATGCTTAGCTCCAACTGGTAAACAACCCAATAGCACAGTGTTAGTCCTCATGTAAGGACATTGATAACTGGATGGCTTGCCAGTACGATTCGGTGAACACGAGGCAGGAATGGATGTCGACAAGCCTGTGGCATCACCCTCGGCGCCCCGGATGTCTAGTTCATCTGAGATGGCTTCCCGTACTAACGTCTGGACTGTGGAGCGCACGTTCGGTCAGAAAGTTGCTTAAAGAACAAAAGGGAGCGCGTGCCATTGTCACGAGCCAGGTGGGGAAGCGTGAGCCCGGTCCTGCACTGAAGGCGGGGGCATGGCGATGCACTAATCTCCGAGCTTGCTTCAAGACATTCCTGCATTTGTCTGACGCGCCGATCACTCAGATACATGTAAAAAGGTGAACAGGCTATCCTCACCCCATTGGAGGCTGTGAGTGCTCTACTTTGAGCGACTTAAAAAGCGACATATTCAAAAGAGCTTTCCAGCCTTGTTAATAGCCTTTACAAGTCATCCAGTCAGTAGAGAGAGCAACGATTGGGCTGGGAAAGACTCACAATGCACAGCGTGGTCTCGTTAAGCTGAGGGGCTTGGTACCCAGAATTGTTGAGCTTCGTGTCCAGCAACTCTCCAGGTTGCATGCTCAGGAAAGCCACGAGCTACCAAGGTGGAGGGTGAGAGGGAGTGGTGAGGGGGGGTAAACTCAACCAGTAGGGATACATATACAAGCGTGCAACGCCATATCGGCCTAGGGGGGTCCAGCACAGCAGGACATGTCGCGGATGATCCTTCCGAGAACCCAAGTCGGCGGGTAATGTCATACTGTCACAAGTATCGCCGAATGCAAAGTTGGCATCGAGTTTGCGCCCGTAGAAATACGGTGGGTGCACATCTGGAAGAAGCTATCGGATTTTCTGTAATATCCGAGTTGCTCCATATCCTAGATAGATCAATGAGGTCGGGATCAGTTCCGCAAAACAGGATTGTAGAAGAGAGAGCATGAACGCACAAGTTTGTCTTCAAGAGGCATCATATCCACAGGGTTAGGCTTTAGCAAGTGCTCCTCAGATGACGCGGCAAGGCCGCCAAATGTGTTTCCCCAGGAAATTCTGGTCCAGGTTCAGTTCCCGCTTTACGCCTGTGCTCCCTGTAAAGGTTTATCAGCGGAGGCGATCGTGTGAGAGTGAAATGGAGAGTGCATCGTGGCAGCTATTTTAGTGTGTGTGTGTCCGACGGAGTGCGGCGACGGTTACAGCACGCACTGGACACGGCCAGGCCATCATAGATAACGCCTTTACCACATACCTGGGTGTTTCAGCATCGAGCACGGCGTAGCGTCCAGTAAGCGCCCCACAATCAGCCACGTGGTTACACAAGTACCCTGATCAGCCATGGATTGGCAAAATAGGAAAAGGGAGCAATTGCCACGTGAAAAATTCTGCCCGATATATACTGGTTACGATGTACGAGGCTAATCACTGCCAATCTTTGTATACGTACCCCACGGTGACTCGAAGGTAATCGTGGTTTCATACGCAACTGCGTCAGATAAGCGACGTTTTTCGAGGCTTGACTTGGGCAGATCTGTCAATTTTCGGGCAACCAAGCCAACAAGGATAAATTTTCATGGAAAAACAACCAATGCGGAATTTATAGCAGGTTTCTGACGCAACCATTGCTAGCCACTAATCTAGCCGAGAAAACCCAGAGAGGCTCATAGCCACTTGTAGCAACACAGCCAGAGCCCCCACACGCCTGTAAAGCAGCTTGATGTATGAAAGTTTTAAATCTGCAGCAGGAAGAACAACACAAATCTGATGAAGCGAGTGTTTATGGATCGAGCCTCCGGCGTTCGAGCGTTAGTCATCGGCCTCTGCGTAGTATAGCTTTACCGTGTATATAATCTAACATCATATTCGATTAGACCTTCTTTGATGTTTTCATTTGGATAATAAACTGAGCCTAAGCAAGAACGTTCATAGACACGGCGCTCTGGGTGAACGGTTCCAAAGTTATCTCAGCAACTGCTTGAGCTCACGTGACCAAATTGCCACATTCCGACCCCGGGCGGTATTTGGCGATCGAAGATCTCTCGACGTTGCGGTATATCTCTCGGCTGCCAACCAAAAGGTTGTGGAACGAAAACTATTGGCGTTATGCCGTTTGCAAGGTTTACGACAGTCGTTTCCGGACAAATCAAAATGCTGCTGGTTACATAAATAATACAGGTACATGTTCACCGACACGGATCCAAACCAATCAAACTCCCAGAATAAGCGAATCGGCCATAGGGCCGCCATGTTCCTTGGGTCAAATTTCGATATCGGCGGTGCCAACATCAACCCAGTCATCCACCACACATTTCTCAACACTTTCAGTCATACTTGAAGCTTGAAACTTCGGCTTACGGACCGCGAGGCGGAATAAGCGCTTGGCGGTCTTGCGCATGGGGTTACTTGCGGCCATCAGAACGCCAGCACCAGGAACGGCGTGCATTGCAACTACTGAAGGTAGCACGTGAGAAGGTACGACGCTATGGGCACCAACTGTTATGTAATCCATTACCGCACGGTCAACGATGTGCAAAGTTGCGCGGCGTAAAATGAATGGTAACTCGCCTGCGTCGTTAGCAGAAAGTCGAGTTGCGGTCAATTTACCCGTGGGAACACGCTCCACGGCGCCGGTAAGTTCCAAGTCGTCCGCGATTGCTTCTTCGAGTTGCGCTTGAACTAGGGTGGAATTCTCATCGTAAGAGGTTCCAAATAGGAGTGATGGGCATTACCATAGTCAGGGTTAGGCGTGGCGTTGGTCAGGACCCCGTTGGCTAGCAAATACATGAGCACGTGCACGTTCGTAATGCGGTGGAATGACCCACTGATATATTGATCCCCTCCAAAAACCCCGTTCAATGGCCTTGCATTTGGCCGTGGTGCTTAGACATATACGTATCTCAAGGGGCATCGGAAGGGTACATACAACATGGGCGGTTGGTTGTGGTCGAGCTTCAGTGATTTCAGCAGAGACATGGCTACGAAGGTGAATACCCGGCCTCGTTGAGAGCCTACACGAAACACTCCTCAGTTAACAGGATGGATTGCCCAAGGTAAAGAATACGGACGATGAACCGAGCAACCTGATGCAGTTGAGGCCGTTGAAATCCCGAGTTGCTGAGCTTCGAATTCAACAACTCAACCTGGCGCATCCTACGGCAAGAAGGGGGGAGGCCACAAAGTGAAGGGTGACTGTTGCCGCATCACGATTCATATAGTAAGGTTACAAGTGGTGGAAAGCAACTGACCGCGGTTTGACACAGCGGGACGTCCTAACCTTGGCTACAGGGGGGTCACGAGTCGACACACGAGTTCACTAGTTCGAGTTGGGCGAGCTATCAGCCGAAGGCTGTGTAGCGTCTATTCGAGAGGTTGGGCGAGTCGAAAACTCGGATGCAAGCGCTACCCCCGAGGTAAGGATAGACTAATTCATAATTTAGTTAAATGTGCAAGATTTCCCGTGAGACTGAGGGACGTAAGCGTGGATAAAACAGCCTGAAGCGTACCTGGACATAGGGTCAATTCCATAAGAAAGTTGGCAACTCCTGCCGAATAATCCCGAAGGCTGTATTCGGGAGATCCCTCGTCATCGGGCGGCTGTGACGATTCGTCGACAAGTGATCGCGAGAGTAGAATAGAAAGTACATCGTGTTGATTGTCGCGCTACGCCTGGTGAAGTAGGAGACCCCCTGTTTCATATCGATATCAAGCGCAATCATGGAATCGCCGTCGACCGTAATCGTGTCGAGCCGCCTAGATCTAAAGTAGTTGGCTCCAAATAACTGGTTCTGGATATTTAGTTCGAGTTCAGCGAGATTTCTTCGAAGAGCTTCTCCTACAATACAAATACACACCCAGCCTCTTCAAGTACCGAACGGAACAGCACACCGCAGGTGAATGAGTTCCAGTTCACGGCCAATCGGAACGAAGCTATCGGATCATGCAACGCCCCGGTAATTCCATTCCATGACACGGATGGTTCCATAAATCTACGGTGCGTTGAATGGGTGGGTCGTAAGGCATGAGCATTTCATGACCGCCGCCCTACATTTGTCCAATATCAGCCAGGTATAAGGGCTAAGAACTACAGACTAAATGGGAGGGAATCAGTAAAAACATTAGCGCTGGGAGTCACGAAGACAAACGTACGGCTGGGTCTAAGACTATCTGTGTTGCACGCACTGTGTGGTGAGGAGATAGGTGGATGCGGTACCGGCTAATATATGCAACTAGCAGTAGATATCAAAACACGGGCAGAAAAATATTGACGGTCGCGGTGGTGTGGGTGTATTACGAAAGGCTCAGCAGTGACCTCATGAGCATGTTGGAGCGCGTCACCTTTGCATAGGCTGTTATTGGACAGCCCACCGATCCAATATACAGAGCTTCATGCTCGATGCCGGAAAAGACCCCAGACTTGAGCGGCTTACCACCACGTGCTGGACGATGTCGTCGTTCGATGAAGAAACAATTGGCCAAGGACATCGGCTCGGGAATAAGGTAACGCCGAGACTCGGTAACAAGCGCGTCACTCACCCCAAATTATTCAAGAATAAAACGGTCAACCAAGGAGTCCACGGATTGCTTCGTTCAGACTGAAAACAAAAATCATGAGACCTGTCACCAAATCATCACTCGGGCTTGACGGCGCTTGGGAATAGGGGGTTGGCCCGGTCACGCCACAGGCCGATCAACATGAACCCGATTGTCCGTATGAGATATCCAATGGTTAGCTACGAAGGAAGCTCGCCGCGAATGCATTGGTATGCGAAATACAGAAACATACCCCTCACCCATGCTTGTAGCACTCTTTCCCCCGTGCCGGTACTCCCGACTACCAGGCAGGCAACTCCCGGACCTGAAGCTGGGCGGAAGCGTTAATCACCAAGCAGATCGGCATATGTTTGGCCTAGCATCAAAGCCAAGTCGAAGCGTGGGCCTAAATGGGGACGTCGCCAGCGTGTCGCATAGACGAGCATGCGATCGTGGTATCGCCCCAGGATCCGCACGAGCTAGCCGGGGATCCGGTCGCCATTCTTGAACGACCGAGTCCTACAGTATGGTTTGTAGCGGGAGCCTCTGGTTATACACCGATGTTCGGGAGCTCAAGAACTAAATTGGGATTATTTATTAGCACAACCTATCAGCTAGTGGCCAGCTCCTGGACAACAAACGTTGTATGTGGCCTACCAGTTCCGTCGACTTAACTATGGTCACCGACATTAAAGAGGCGGCAGATATCCGTGTATTTCGCGAGCACAGGATAAGCTCTTAACCGATGAAGCACAGCCGCTGCTTGGCACGCTTGCGGTGGGTAGTATGGGCGGTATCACATGGGGACCGGAACAATAATCCAGAGAAGAGCTCAGTTGTCCACGGTATTCAAAGGACGATTCACCGATAAACTTGCTGCCAAAATGCCATGCGGCAACCCCAAAAATTTTGGTCAAAATATCTTGTGCAGATGCCACAGTTTTGGATAGAAAGTCCAGGTAAAAATGATAACTGATGGGCAAGATCACTCAGATAGGGTTTGGGGTGCGCACGGTGGTGATGATTCGAGGTCCCGAGAATTCAAATATAGTTATTCACCAAGCGGATAGTCGCAGCTCTAAAGCCAAGAGAAGCGGCGAAGTAGTCTCTGTGAGGTTATGACACTGCGGTAAGCACCAGACAGAAACATCGCCCGCTGGCAGTGCCTCAATTGAATCAGACATAGACCTTCCCATCGTGGTGACACCGGGCGGCTGCGAGGCTGTACCCGTGTACCGAGACTGAGCATCGACTCGGGAAGGAAGCAACCACAGGGCGGACGTACAGAAAGCATTGTGTGCGATGGTAAGTTACCTCAAGATTAGGGGCATGGGGTGATCTCATTGTTGACAAATATTTGCACGTTACGTCAGCAACTATACAGCACCCATGGTCGGAACGCCGGTAGCGAACCTTTTAGCCGGAGCATTATATGAGGGTGGGAATCGTCAACATGAGGATCAAAAGTAGTTGGTACAGGTGGTCTAAATTTACGATGCGATATTCTCCGATACTTATCCGAAAAATCACAGGCACTTTGTATTCACAATCGCAACGACCGAGGAGTCGGCGGAGACGAGATCTATCCCTTCAGAAGCCGGCTGAAGCGATATTGAGGGACGTTTGAACCTTGC
>WSTK01000589.1:0-20321 GCA_019616945.1 Ceratobasidium sp. 414
ATGATGACACTATACTAGTCCCGGACGAACCAGAGCTACGAAAGAAAATCCTCCACATGCACCACGACTCACCCATCGCAGGACATCAGGGGAGAGCACGAACTCTCGAACTCATGAGCAGAAGGTATACATGGGCAAACATCAAAGCCCAGGTCAACACCTACGTCGATGAATGCGAGATCTGCACCCGAGCGAAAGCCACGAGTCAGAGAGTCGCTGCCAAAAACATGGAGCTACCAAAGGAGCCATGGGAGGCTATCAACTACGACTTCATCGTAAAACTACCACTCTCAGAAGGCTTCGATAGTATCCTGGTAGTAGTGGACCAATTCTCCAGGCAGGCGCATTTCCTGCCCTGCAAGGAAGCGATGAATGCAGAGGAGTTAGTCGAACTCTTCCTAAGGGAAGTATGGAAACATCATGGGACCCCAAAAACAACAATCTCGGACAGGGACATGACATTCAACAGCAATTTCCTAAAAACCCTATACGAACGGTTGGGACAAGACCCTCGCTTCTCCACCGCTTACCACCCCCAGACAGATGGGCTAGTGGAACGGACCAACCAGTGGCTAGAGGGTTACCTACGAAGCTTCTGCAACTACGAACAGGACGACTGGGCGAGGTGGCTGCCCATTGCGGAATTCTGTCATAACAACCAAAAGAACGCAGCAACTGGACAAACAGCGTTCGAAACAGTATATGGAAGACACCCCTGATGGCAAATCTCCGAGGAAGGAGGGGAGGGAAGCGTAAGTGCGAATCACATGGCGACCCACATGAGACAGATTTGGGACGAAGCCCGGGCGTCCATGGAATATCATCAGAAGAAAGAAGTAGCAACAAGCACTGAATATGCGAAGGGAGATAAGGTCTGGCTTAACACCCGAAACATCCGCACAAGGCGACCCTCGAAGAAACTTGACGACAAGAGGGCAGGCCCTTTCGAGATTACACGGAAAATATCGTCACACGTGTACCAGCTCGGTATACCCAAAACAATGAGAATACACAACGTGTTCCATGTGGATTTACTCACACCCTTCAAAGAAGACTCCTTCAGGAGATTCTCCCCGAAGCCACCACCGATAATAACGGAAGAAGGGGAAGAACAATTCGAAGTCGAGAAGATTGTCGGTTGGGAACAAAGGGGGAAGCAACTTTACTACGAAATCAAATGGAAAGGGTATGATTCGCTAGAAAATACCCTGGAACGTGCCGAGAAGATGACTCCACTGGAATGAGTCATGAGGGACTTCCGCCGGAAGTTCCCAGGAGCACCGCTGCCAAAGGGATATATAAGAGAGCAGGGAAAGGCCTCACCAGACATCACCGCCTCCCACTCCCTCTCCGCTCTCGACTGTCGCGACCCTCAGATGGGTTCTCCTGGTGGAGATCGCGCACTGGTGTTCATGTTTCTGGAAAGGGTGGAGGAGGTGACTCAGAACCTGGGAACCGTATGTATGCGTCATGTATGCATGATTGGCGGTGCCAATCCTGGGTATTCGTGGCTAATCTGGCTAAGAGCTCGGAGTACCTATAAGGAGGAGGCTGGGATGGAGCCGACGAGGATAGAGTACTCCAGAGGGAGCGGAAGAGGTGATGACCTCCCTGTCCATTGTAGAGGTAACTCTGGGTGTCGCCTACGAGAGGAGGTGGAATAGAGTATCCAGGAGGGAGCGCAGAGGGAGACATCCCCTCTGTCCCATATGGAGTACCTCTACGGCAGTACCAAGGTAGGACGACGAAGGTAGAAGTGGTAGATACAGGTGTGGGGTGACGAGCCACACGGGGAGTTGTTCAGGGAGATAAGCTAGTACTCAGAGGGAGAGAGTATCCATAGAGGGAGCGCATATAGGAGGGTATCTCCCATGTCCCATGTAGGAGTACTTCTTTAGGATGAGGAGACTAGTAAGGTGGACTAAAAGGGAGCACAAGAGTAGTGTCCCCTGGGTCCCATGGTAGGGCACCCAGTAGTGAGGGGAGAGTGACGAGGTGAAGCAAGCTGAGGTACTCAGGCTTGCTTCATGATCTATTTATACTAGGGACGGTACATCTGAATCATACTGAGACGAATGACAGATGCTAGTCATCATGTGCCAATCTTCCAGAGTCATTCAGAGCGACGCCAGTCACAGACTGATTGGCGACGATCCTAAGTCCAGGCCACCAAGCCACAGAAGAAAGGAAGAGCCAAAGACAGCCACAGGCGCTGGTGGCAAGAGAAAAGGAAAGAAAAAGATAGGGGGGGACCATAGGTCATGACAAGCCACCCTGCGTCCTTTACTACCCAAAGTCACCAACCAGGTCGTGAGCAGAAGATACATTGAGGCCATCACACAAAATATCGAGGACATCCGAAACCGACAAGCAGCCTTTGACATGGGAGCTGTGGAACTAGCACAACTAGTACAACAAGTGCAGACAGAGGCTTCACAAGCAGCACGCAATGGCTACCTAACGAGCCAAGAAGGTACCCGAACACATACACAAGTAACAACTATTCGAAACACCCTCCAGGAAGTACCTGCATGGGTAAACGATTTACAATGTGGGACAAACACTGTTCTCCCAACCATCGGGGAAGCAATAACTGAACTCAGGAAAGATGGAGAATTAACACGGGAACTCGTCCAAGCACTCGACGGACGAATCGACCAAATGGAGGAACGCCTAGCACAGAAAATTGACAGCGCAAACTTCCATGAGCCCCCTCTGGATCAATCCACTAAACGGAACATTCACCTGCAACGATCCCCAAGTCCCCCAGGGTCATCCGATGGCCAACGATCATGCTCCAGAACCCCACAACGCTCAAGACAAGAAAGGTCGGAACGATCCCACTCCCCCCAAGAAATAAGGATTCCAAAAGGAGCCAAGACCAAGAAACCAGAAGCCTTTGAAGGGAAGAAGAGGGACAGCGAAGCTGAAAATTTCCTGATGAAAATGGAGCTCTACTTGCTCGAATACCCAGGAGCCTTTCCCGACCCCAAGAAGATTTCTACAACCCTATCGAATATGAAGGAAGGACCAGCGTCGCGATGGGCCAAACCCTTGCTCAAGAAAGTTTTAGATGAAACCAAGCACAAAACCATAGCGTCATGGGTAAACTTCAAGAAAGCCTTTCTCCTAGCCTTTGGAGACCCAATTAAACGAGAAAGGGCCACAGAAAACATCCAGAAGTTAATCCGGACTCGATCCACAAACGAATACGCTTCCGAATTCAGGATTCTCATGGACGAACTAGAATGGGATGAGAAAGCGCTCATCGATCGATTCAAAGCAGGACTCAAGAACACTGTCCGAAGGGAACTACTATGAATGATGGTATTGCAAGACGTGTCCAACCTATTACTTGAAGACTGGATCAAGTATGCTATCCACACTGATGACATGCTGTTCGCCACCCGCAACAGTGAAGAAGGATGAACAAAGGGAAAAGCAGCCACCATCTCTAGTTTGCGCCAACAGCAAAACCAAATGGTGCCCAAAGAAACCATCGAACAAAGAAGAAGAGAGGGGAGATGCTTCAAATGCGGGAGACTAGGACACGCTATAGGAGCATGCCATTCTGGATACCACAAGGAGGACCAACCACAAGGACAGAACCCCCAAAACGACCCCAAAGGGACAAACGATGACCCTAGAAAGAAGGAGAAAGCAAGGGAGGCACATATAGAGGAAGCCGGAAAAGATGCTGAGTCCACTACCTCGGAGTTGGAAAACTAATACAGCCTACCGCACCCATGTCTGTAGGCAAGGATAACCTAGATTGTGATGTTCAGCATGTGTATTACCTAAAGAAATCAGACGATGATCCCCACTGCTACATCACAATCGAAGGAATCACGGAACCAACCCTCACTCTCATTGACTCAGGCTCTTCACAGAATTTCATCAATATCAGCTATGCCCACAAACAATGTATTCCTCTAATCGAATTAACACACCCACGAACTGTCATAGCTATAGACGGAAATGAAACTGCCCAAAAAATCCACTTTCGCACTACCCTCACTTTCAAATTAGAAGGACGCACCTTCAAAAGTCGATTTTACACAATGCCCCTCGGAGATACTAAGGCAATCCTCAAAAAAAAATGGCTAACAGAGCATGACCCTGACATCTCCTGGAAGACCATGGAAATACATTTCAGAGAAGAAAAAGGGAAAGCAGCAGGAGAAGCTCCGGACAACACCCCTGTTCCCCCGGAATATGCCAACTTCGCTGACGTCTTCGACATGGAAAAATTCAAAGAACTACCACCACACCAGGACCATGACTGTGCAATAGATTTCAAGGAAGGAGCCAAACTTCCATGACCAGCAAAACCTTACCCCATGTCTCCCAACCAAGCCAAACAACTCCGCGAGTTTCTAGAACAGGAATTACGGGATGGAAAGATTAGGCCTAGCAAATCGGAAATAGCAGCCCCCTGCTTCTACGTCAAAAAACAAGATGGTTCACTACGACTAGTAATGGATTATCGAAAGATCAACAACATCACCACTAGTGACCAATTCCCTATCCCTCTCCCAGAAGATCTGATCGAACAACTATGTGAAGCCAAAGTATTCACCAAACTCGACCTAAGATGGGGATACAATAACGTGTGAATCAAAGAAGGGGATGAATGGAAGACCACCTTCCGCACCAAAGACAGCCTATTCGAATATGTTGTCATGCCATTCAGACTCAAGAACGCACCCAGCATCTTTCAGCAGTTCATGAACAAATTACTGGCCGACTTCAGGGGGATCTTTGTCATCGTTTACCTAGACGACATTCTCATCTTCTCGAAGAACAACGAGGAACATACGGGACACATACAGGCAGTACTTGAAAGGCTCCAACAAAATCACCTGTTCGTATGACCAAAGAAATGCCGGTTCAGGGTCACCACAGTAGATTACATCGGACTAGTCATCAGTCCAGAAGGGATCTCCATGGAAAAAATCAAAGTTCAAGACATCATCAATTGGCTGATTCCGAAAACCGTCAAATAAAACCAAGCCTTTCTGGGCTTCTGCAATTTCTATCGACACTTTATCCCCGATTTTAGCTGAATTGCCAGACCCCTACACAACCTAACACAGAAGGGGAAACCCTGGAAATGGACAGATACTGAACAAGATGCAATACAAGCTATCAAGGACACAGTTACGACAGAACCAGTCCTGACTCACCCTAACCCCGAAAAGCAGTACATCCTAGAAACGGATGCTTCAGGTGTAGCCATGGGTGCCATCCTCAGTCAATATCAGGAAGACGGAAAACTATACCCTATTGCATTCTTATCCAAGAGTTTCAACCCAGCCCAGCGGAACTACAATACCTACAACAAAGAACTACTGGCAATCGTGGAATCCCTGAAACACTGGCGATTATACCTCAAAGACACCAAGATCCCTGTCCTTGTCTACACCGACCATCATAACCTCCAGTACTGGAAGGAAGCCAGGGTCATGGACTGAAAACATGCCTGCTGGTACATGGAGCTAGCATCATTCAACTACATCATCCACTACCGACCAGGTAAACAATCCCAAAAGCCAGATGCCCTGTCACAGCAATCTGACCACAAGGACATCCCAAATCCAGAACAAATCATGATCACAGCCGAATGCTTCCAAGGATTCAAGGCATCTTTAGAATTCGACCTCATTGAAGCCATCAAGGAGGCGCAGAAGGAAGAAGAAGAACTGGAATTGGTAATCATGAACACCCAGAACAAGGAAAAACTACCACCCAGCATACAGAAACAGTTTTGAAGATACAGTTGGAAGGAAGGGTTACTCTGGTACGACAACATGATCGTAATACCCAAGGATCCGGAAATCAGAAACACAGTTTTACAAGCACACCATGATTCACCAATTGCAGGTCACCAAGGAAGAGAAAGAACCCTCGAGCTAATTAAACGATGTTATTACTGGCCTGGAATGACCCAGGAAGTACACGGTTATGTAGATGGATGTCGAACATGCAGCGAGGCCAAAACCATTAACAACCAAACGCCTCCCAAGAACATCGAATTACCAGAATGACCCTGGCAGCACATCAATTATGACTTCATTGTCAAACTCCCCCCTTCCCTGGGTTATGACAGTATCCTGGTTGTAGTAGATCACTTCTCACAACAAGCCCACTTCATTCCCTGCAACGAAGCCATCAACGCGGAAGAGCTAGCCAACATTTTCACACAAGAAGTCTTCAAACATCATGGGGTTCCAGAAATAACTATATCTGATTGTGGGCCATCATTCAACAGCAAGTTCCTACAGGCCCTTTACAAGAGGTTGCAAATAGAACCCTGCTTTTCCATGGCATACCACCCTCAAATGGACGGACTGGCTGAAAGAATGAACCAGTGGCTGGAAAACTATCTACGAAGCTTCTGCAATTACGAACAGGATGACTGGGCGAAGTGGCTACCTTTGACAGAATTCTGCCATAACAACCACGTCAACACTGCCATGGGACAATCAGCCTTCGAGACCCTTTATGGACAAGCACCAACATGGGACATTACCAACCAACAGAGCAATAACCCATGAGCAAACAACATTGCTAACCATATGAAAGAAGTATGGGACGAGGCATGAGCCAAAATGGAACTACAAGCAAAAGATCCGGAGGAACCTCAAAGCTTCGAAATAGGGGAATGGGTCTGGCTGAATACCAAGAACATACGAACAACAAGACCCTCAAAGAAACGCGATAGGAAACAAGCAGGTCCCTTCAGGGTATCAAAAAAGATCTCCTCCCACACCTATGAGCTAGAACTCCCCAAGACCATGAGGATACACAATGTTTTCCACGTCGGACTTCTCTCCCCAGTCCAAAAAGACCCTTTCAATCGCATACAACCCCGTCCTCCACCAATTATTACAGAAGATGGAGAAGAAGAGTACCAGGTGGAAGAAATTGTAGGATGGCAACAGACAAAGGAAGGACTCAAATACGAAATCAAATGGGAAGGATACAACCCAAGCGAGAATTCATGGGAATCAGCGGGAAAGTTCTCCGACATCAAACACACCCTGGACAACCTACAACAAAAATATCCCAATGCACTGCTCCCTGCAGGATATAAAAAGACAAGAGGAAAAGCCAGTTCAGACATCCCATCCACCACTACCACTACCACCACTGCCTCTACCCAACAATGCCTGCCACCCGTTCAACCTGCTCCCCTTACACTGTCTACCCCGGGGTGGGCACCTTTGAGAACAACACCGTCCACTATGCCAAGCGGCTCTATCCCAGCGCCAACCTCACCCAGCTGCCCAAGGAAGAGGTCTGGGGATGCAAGCAGAGGGGCAACGTGCTCGCCGTGCCTGGATGAGGGCTCTTCAAGTGGTGCGACACCTGCAAGCACCCTGTCAGTGGGGCCGAGATGTGGGCCAAACCCATCTACCTCCTACGGGGGTACTGTAGCTGGTCGGTCAAGAAAGTTGTCCAACACTCGAGGTGGGCGCCCAGCAGCGCCATCAAATGGAGGGAGGACAACTTTTGGGTTCGAGGAGACGCCATGGGAGAGTTCATCGACGCAGGGATCATCACCTGGAAGAGGCAGGTCACCAGTGGATACTGGGGGGTTGTCAAAACCTTCAACTGCCAAGAGGTCTACGACCTCATCAAGGACAAGGTCCTCGCTGAGGACCAATTCTTCGACTGGCTCGACCAACAGGCCTGGGATGCAGCCCAGGACCAACTCGACAAGGACATGGCTGCCCTCACACTCGCCGACGAGGAGAAAGGATGGTGAGCTCGTGGGACACGAGCCGGGGCTACCCGAAAGGGTTAATCAGTAGTTAGCTAGATGGGCCCCTGAAAACTAGCTGGGTGGACAATGGGCTGCCACCTAAAGTGACTCGATATATAAAACAGAACTTTTTTTCTTTGTACCTTTTTTTTCTTTTCTTTTTTGTGATCATCTTTCTTTGGATTTGTCTTTAAAGACGATCACTTTTGGGGGGGGGGAATGTTGGGAGTTTGTGTACTCACCCCCAACCTTTTTCTCGTGGCTCAGCTTACTCACCACTGGCTTTAGGCTGCGTGTGCCTTCTCAGCTCTTGGACTATGACTCAGTGTACATGCCAGCCCCGACTGCGCAAGAATGACTCTGTATGCACATCTTGTGCCGATGTGCAGTCTCTGCCATTCACACTGTACGACTCACACTCATGTACATAGTATAAATACAGCGGTGCACAAGCCTGGATTCTCCAGCTTGCTTCACCTTGTTGTCTCTACTACCTAGAGTCCCTCTCAGGACTACCCTGGAAGCTTGCCAACTCACCTCTACTTTCTCTCGAACACCTCTCTACTCACTAAGTGCCTTGGGAACCTTACTCGTCTATTCATCCCAGGCTTCCATCGTCCGACACACTCTCGCCTTTTCAAGTCGCCGTATCTCGTTTTGACTCGTGGCTCACCCCTTCGCCACGCCACAAGTAAACAAGAACACGTGACTTAGCCTGCTCGCCTCACAGAAGCCTCACATACATCCACCTTCGCAGAATCCCACAAACCTAACTCGTGTCCTGATAGGTCATGACAATGATGCTCTGTTGATATAGAATATGAACATACACCTCATACCACAGAGCAGTGTACGAAGTGATCAGTCATAGCATACCACACAGTTGCAAGCAGCTCTGATGTGCAGCCCAACGTATGTTTGTGGATGTGTGACCAATTAAGCTCAAACAACATACAATGGACAGTTATTCTGTGGGACGATATTGTGCGCATTTAGGATATATGATGAGCACGATAATACAAACAAACTGTTTGTTTAAGCATATATGGAGTTGCATTTGAGTCTGTGTAGCAATCATAACAAAGTGACCCTGCCCCATTCTGAGCATTCAGACATGAGTATAGGCACAGCATAATTGTATAACTCAGTCACACTTACTGACATCCTCCAATCACTTGAAGGCTGTCTGCTGGAGCATCAGCCCCAAACGAGGATTAGTAGCTCCCTGAAACGAAACAAAGACAGTCTGATAAAAACACTCATTGATGAGGGACCTTGCTGGGTTGACAAGCTATATAAAATCGCAGTGAATAATGAGGATGAACACTTATGAAGACGAAGAGGAAAGCGGGATCAACATACCAAGCACATTCAGGCTACTAGGCAGGAACACCAAGAGGTGTCGTCAATAGCAGGATTCCTTGACCTACTGTCTGAAACAGAGTATTTGAGAAGCTACTCTGAATTTTACACAGCAACCTCAGGTGCAGCCCTTAAACAACTCATCTGTGCAGTCTGCGCACATATGTTAAATGCAATGGAGGCCCAAATTATTGCAACCAACATAAAGGACATACCAAATTGAAGGTGCATTCAACTGTATGTGCCTCATGATGCACACATTCTCACCGATGGCTGCCTCCTTGAGGAGAAGGGCTGCAGTCGAGACAGGCAAGATATCATGGTTAATACATGCAAAGAGTGCAGAGATGACCTGCAGGTACGATCACTTTAGGTACAACCCTGTTTACAAACAGCTGATACTCAATCACATTATATGATCTTTAACACAAAGCAATCAACCAGCAATCCACCAAAGTACTTGCTTGCCAATAACCTCTGGATTGGGCCTGTACCTTGGCACTTTGAATGTCTTATAATGGCTGAACACTTATTGATTGCTTGTGCGTACCCAAGAGTGTTTGTAGTCAAGTTATTTCCACACAACAACGCTCGATATGGTCTCCGCAATGATCAATTACAAGACACTCTCCAGGGCAATGTAACAAGCTTTGAACTTAACTCTGAAGCAATCACCGACATGATCAAGGGCAATCTTATGCCACAAAGGCCTGCTATCTTGGCTAGCATGCTATCTATCACGTTCATTGGGCATAGGAAGAAACTAAATCCTGCTGCTCTCAAGCTGTTCCACGTACGCCATGAAATGGTGGTGGAAGTGCTCACATGGTTGAAAGCAAACAATAAAAAATACTACGGGGATGTCAAGATCAAACTGTCAAGAGTAGCTGAGCTGCCGATGGACAATGTTCCAGATGCAATCCAAGTGAACATTTGCCATGAAGAGAACGATTCAATGGTTAGCACAGAAGCTGACAGCTACATACCTGACATATATCTTGATGACAATGTTGAGACCGAAGGTCAGCATATATTCACAAAAAAATGGAGTGAATATTACTGACAGAAACTATCATATATGCAGCATTATCGCCTTCAGGATGCCTTGATGACCACGCCCCAGAAGACGCTGACATGGTACCACTACAACATCTTGGTGTCATCGATAATGACTTATCCAAGATTTCATCCAACGAATTAATGAGCTGGGGGCTACAGAATATGTGGGAACAAGACCCCAGTTTGAATTCAGAATGGGGATATGCCATACGACATGGAATACCAGTAAACATGTTTGGCCAACTCAAGAAAGGACAAGGCCCTGCTGATCCGAATCGTTGCAATTATTGGGAAGCAGCATTTCCACTATTGTATCCATACGGAGTAGGTGGCATCGAAAGTGATCGCATAGTCCAAGTATCTTTCACGGAACATGTTTGCTGGTCGCTTCAGTATCATGATTGCCACTTTCAACACCATAACACTTTCATATTTGCAGCTTTCGGGATACTACAGCACCAACAAGCCCTCATGTCAGCAAAGATTCAGATCAAACGATATGATTTGGACGCTATCACACGAACACTGAGTTCCATCACACCAGATGATCTGCGTTGTGCAGCTGAAGAGGAAGACCATGGTCAAAAGCCATCTAATTCAGCAATTCAAGTCCTGAAAGAACGTATAACCGCAACATCGAGGTGTGTGATGGGATCAGGTCCTGCTTGTGTGCAGTTATGGAGCCAGATAGCATCTACTGCTATGTATTTCAACCAACCCACGATTTGGTTGATGATCAACCCAGATGATCTGCATGATCAAATAGCACGAATACTTGCGTGTGAGGAGATTGATATGGACAACTTTATTAGAACTGCTGGACCCAACAGTCTCCATCGATCTCAAAACATTGCTCATGATCCATTCGCAGCTGCTAAATTCTTTCATTTCACGATTATGCTGATACTCGAGAAACCTTTTGGCATCACGTCAACAAAGACACTTGTTCACACCAGGACAGGCATACTGGGTAGAATCAAGGCATATTTTGGAACAGTAGAATGCCAAGGACGTGGCACTCTACACTTGCATATGCTGCTCTGGTTGCATGATGCACCACCGCCTCACCAGCTCAAGAAGATGCTATGAATGCCTGAGTTTCATTTGAAGGTTGTGGAATATCTAAAGGCCAACATACAATCATTCCTACCCCAGCTTGCTACTCCAGATCGAGTAAAAGAAATCCCAGCTGATGTGGAGATCGCTTACTTGCGATGCCCAAATCCTCACCTCCCAGTTGAAGAATTCACAAACCAGTTAAAAGACCTGGAGACTAAAGTTGCCTGTGCCAAACAAATACACAAATGTTCATTTGGAAAATGTTTGAGGCATGACAAGCACGGGAAAGTGACTTGTAAACGACGAGCACCATGGGAACTAAGCGACTGTGACTCTGTGGAACTGGATGGTACATATCATACAAAACGATTACTGGCCTTCCTCAACAGTTACTGTCCAACTATAGCTCAGATGATCAAATGTAACCAGGACATAAAGCTTTTATTGCACAGTGACGAGACACTCAACTTGATGCATTACATCACAAAATACATGACGAAACCAGAAGGACGAACTCACAACGTAGCTAGCTTGCTTGCTGAGGGATTAATGCCTCATTTCCGAGAGGTTCCAAACATGAAAGAACTCAAAGATCGTCAAAGCGAGCTGATATTCCGATCTGTTAACGTGCTTAATCGGGAGCAGCAGGTCCCAGCAACATTAGCTGTAACACTCTTGATGGGTTGGGAAGATGTCTCCTGATCCCATTACTATGAGAACATCTTTTGGAGCGCATTTGTTTCTTATATCAAGTGTACGTATGAGGGTCTGCATACCACAATGTAGGCATAATTCACACTGCGTTCAATGATTTTATCGAGATTAATTCGATTCATCGATGTAGGACAGGGGACCAAAACGATCAAGAACATGTCAGTATTGAGAGTACAATGCCAAATTTGTTATCGACAGGATATGAGAACGAGCAGCAGGTAGGCATAAGACAATTTAATAAATTGTAGATTGACTTACACAAGTACAGCATTTCACCTCAGCACACTAGTCATGTGGAGAATGTTGTGATACAATTTGGCGACACAGGAAGGCTTTGCCAGAAGTCGCAAGTTGATGATTATATTTATTGCAGTGACGATGCAACGGCATACAATGTCTTAGATTATTTTGTTAGCACATATGAACAGCCAATCTCACAATGGAATCCGGGCTCTGAAACCACTGAAGATACAGATAAACCACTGGACACTGAGGAACCAGGCGAAGTACCAGATCAAGCAGGCATATGGGGACGCTCACCCCACCGAAGAATCGGTTACCTTGACAAACATCCTCGTCACAGGACACATATACACGTCGTACATCCTGGGTCACACAATCACATCCCAAATATGATTGGACTGTGATTTTCACAGCATAGTGATCCTACACAATTTAACATGTATGCAGCATCTGTGTTGACATTGTTAAAGCCATGGCGACACCCAAATGATCTAAAGCGTCCTGAGCAATCCTGGAAAGATGCACTGAATTGTTTCTTAGTGATGGCAGAAGATCATGTACTGGACATCATTGACAACATAGAACATCGTCACGAGGCTGAAGCTGCAGCTGAATCAAAGCAATCATCACATATGCTCAATAGTATTGATGGGCAGTACAAGGGAGACATTGACATTCAAGATCTGGAGCCAGACAATGGGCCATACCATATCAGCAGCCATGAAATCACACAAGAAATGATCGATAAAGCACAATATGAGATGGAGAATCATAGGGATGTCATGCACGGAGTACAAGCTGTACAAATTGGACAATCCAAAGGATTATTCAACACACCCCAGCAACCGGTTCAACACTCTAACAATTGCGCACACTGTGGAAAGTGAATAGGCTGGATTTTGGGTCAGTGTTCCACCCCAACTTGGGTGAGAATCTCAGCAAATATCATAAGAAATCGAGTTGAAAACATGCCAAAAACTTGACCCAAAATTTGGCATCAGATTTCCCACTTTGGCATAGGCCAAAGTATAGGTCAATTTGACCCAAAAATCCAGTTGGTTTATGGGCCGAAATTCATGCCAATTTAAGTCGAAGTTGAGGTTATAGTGGGCGGTCAGTTTTCAGGTCCAATTGAGCCCAAGTGGGCCTGCTAATTTTTGGGTCATTTAGTGTCAAAATATAGGCTATATGCAGGCTAAATTATCTCTTTAGTTCATTCTGTTTTGCCTAGGTTCACACATATGGCAACTCAAAATATATATTACATGTATATATACAAGACAAATACAAGAGGCGAGGTGGGGCAGGTGCGAGGATGGGAGCGCGAGAGGAGTGGGGCAGGCGCAGGCCAGGTGGTGCGAGCACCAGTGTGGGCTGGGCAAGCACACACAAGCATGGGTGCGCGCACATAGAGCAGGCATGCATGCGCCAGGACGGAGCGGGTGGGAGCCCGAGGGAGGTGGGACGAGCACGGGCAAGGTGGGAGTGGGCGAGCAGGCGCAGGCGAGCAGGGTGGTGAACAGCGCCAGAGGGTGTGAGCAGGATGGGCGCAGGCTTGGGAATGGGTGAGTGCGGGCATGGACATGGGCGAGCGTGAGCGCAGGCAAGGTGGGCAGAGCACCGGTGGCCAGGCATGTGGGTGTGGGGGTGTGGGTGAGAGCTCCAGTGGGGGCAAGGGTGATGTGTGCGTGCACGCACAGTCAGGCGAGCGGAGGCATCAGTGAGCGGGCGTGGGCGACAGGTGGGGCACGGGTGTACCGGTCTTCACGTACGCCCCGGTGCTCACAAGTGCGGGCGTGAATGCGTGGGCGAGCCAAGGCAGGCGGCCAGGCATGGGAATACTGCAGTGGGCGGGCGGTGGGGTAATCTGGCGTGGGAGTGCGGCCAGGCGAGCAAGGCAGCGGACGTGTGTTAGCGTGGGCACAATGCCGAGGGCGATGATGTGCACGAGAGTGTGCGACATGGTGCGCAGGTGAGAGGGTGCGCCCACCGCCGTCGGCGCGAAAGAGCATGGACGCAAGCGGGGGCAAGCAGGGGCACAAGCACCAGTGCACCCGCATGGGAATGTGCCAGTGGGCATGGGAGAACGAGCACAGGGGAGAGTGAGTGCACAGGCATGGGACTGGGGCAGCAACGTGCGTGAGCAAGCAAGGGTTAATTAGTGGCAGGTAACAGCGATGGGCTGGGGCTTACTGTCGGCAAGGGAGGCAGGATCACCGTGGTGGTGGTGGTGGTTGACGTTGAGTGTGGAGCCAAGTGACATAGAGGGTTATGTCACCAAGCTTCTGTTTAAGCGCTGGCGCTCTCGACAATTCTCCAAGTGTGGCAGGCCGGCCCTAAAGTGTGAAGTGACAGGTTTTCAGCCTAATTGAGACTTGTTCAACCTGGCCACTGTGCTGGGGAGCCCCATGCCATTTTTGTGGTAAAATTAGACTAATTTTTGGCCCGAGGGACTCAGTGATTTATTGCAAATTCTTCCAGCCCGAACTTGGTTGAAATTCGGCCTAGGCCAAAATTCCCAGATCACCCTACATTGACCCAAATCCCGAATTCCCCATCAATTCAGGCCGAATTTCCGCCGATCTAGTTTCCACAGTGGCAACAGATACTGACATGAATGTATTGAAAAACTGGTTATACCTATCGGAAAAGGAACAATCAGCCATACAAACAACATCTGATCATACTGACCAGATGCCAAACTAAAGCACTGATATTGGCGATGTCGAACCCATACTATCTCAGCAAACCGTCGACACTAGTCTGCGTGGAGACACTAACACCATCCCAATGCACGAAAAGCCAATCGATCCTGTCCAACCATCCAATTTATTCCCACAACAACAACGAGCATTTGGCATCGTGCAATGGCACCTGATGCGGACATTGTATGCTCAGGATTACGATCCTTCCCTTCAAGTGCCACAACTATTGATGCTGTTAGTTAGGGAAGGAGGGACAGGTAAATCCAAAGTGATCCAAACAATATCTGAAGAGTTTAAGCGATTGAGAATCGCGCATAAACTTGTCAAGGCTGTGTTCACAGGTATGCCATCCATACGCCAATGATATATACATGGTAAACATATTAATACAACAAAACCAGGCTGTGCAGCATCACAAATCGAAGGACAAACTACTCACCGCATTGGTCATATCACAGTCGGAAAAAAAAACCAGCCGCTATCAAATGACACCAAAAAGGCAATGACAAACAAATGGCAGCACATCCAGTATCTAATCGTCAACGAATATTTGATGCTATCAAAGGATTTTCTTGCTCAATTATCCCGCAATATCAGCATAGCTAAACTAGGACACAGCTCAGACGATGGAGATTTTCCCTTTGGTGGTGTCAACGTCGTATTATGCGGAGACATACACCAGATCCCTCCAATCACTGCATCCTCAGGGGGAGCGTTATATTACCTGGCAACATCATCCCAATTTAAAACATCCGCCGATGCCGGGCTCGGACACAAAATATACGAAGGTTTCAAGCAGGTAGTCATACTCAAACAACAAGTCCGCATAACAGACCCCGTATGGCAAAGCTTTCTGAGCGACTTCTGACGAGGAGGTGTCAAAGATAAGGACATATCCATACTCAACTCGATAACACTGACGAACCCAAAATGTGTACCAACCAATTTCAATTCGGACAAGTGGAAAGACTGCTGTTTGGTCACTCTGCGAAATTCTGTGCAAATGTGTTGGAATGATGCAGCAGTTAGACAACACTGCCGCCATACTGGTCATCAACTGTTCATATGCCCTGCTCTTGATACTTGCGTTGATCAAGGAACGCGATGGCCGATCAATCTACACGAAAAATTCATGGCAATCAAGAATGCATCAAGCGAACACAATTCTTGTAGGAAAAGAAGGGAGAGAAACGGTTTACCAGATGAGGTTTTTATCGCAATTGGCCTGAAAATCATGGTCACATTGAATGTTAATACCGATATCAATGTCATGAACGGAGCGCGAGGGGTGATTGTCGGGATAAAATTACATCCTAGTGAACCTCCGTTCAGCCCAACAGACCCAGTCATTACATTGACGCAGTTACCGGCATACATCCTCGTGAAACTTGATAGAACGTGTGCCAGCATTCTACCCGGCCTCGAAGGAGGGGTAATACCCATCGTACCGGCCCCAAAAAACTATAATATCATGATGTCAGTCGTTCAAAAGGACGGTCTGGTTAAGCCGGTCAAACGGACCGTCCAACATCTTCAATTCCCAATCACACCCGCATACGCATTCACCGACTACAGATTACAGGGCCAAACCATATCAGCGGCGATCATTGATATTGCATGCCCTCCCACAGGAGGCAAACTCAATCAACCCAACGTGTATGTCGTGCTGTCCAGGTGTTCAGGACGTGATAACATCCAAATCCTGCGGGATTTCGATCGCAACATTCTGAAGAAACTATTAGAACCCGAGCTTACGAAAGAGGATGAATGGTTGGAAGCTTTGGATTCACCGACTGAACGTTTTTGGGATCTGATCAATCAATGAACATCTGAATATTCTGGTACGTGTTGCACAACCGCTGAATCTCAGCATATACGCTGACAACGTCGCCAGATCAATTGTGCATGTCATATTATCAGAGAAAGAAATTGAGACAAATCACCTCTGGGTCTTCCTGTTGAAAGATTGGTTGGACGCTAATTATGCCTCTTTGAACTCCAATTCATCCGAATCTCGAGTTTTCACAGCCTGGCCACCATACACAACTGCACTGTGCATTGTCCTCCCGCTCTTGCATGCGCGCCCCAGTTGCGCAGTTTCACCGCACTCCTGTCGCACTCGTGGTTGGTGGCTGACTTGGCACGAATCATCCTCCATCAAGCTTCGCCCTTCGGGGATTCCCCAGTCCCGTTAAGTGCCCAATAACCTACATCCTAGTCATATCAATACACATGCCCCAGTGCCTCATGGAGGTCTAGTCCCTCAAACTGTCTATGGTCACGGGAACAGCTGTGTATACCTGTTACGATTGATACACAACAGAATGAAATGGCATTGTGAAGTATCAATCTACAGATCACCACATGATGAAGACTTCTTCAGTAAAGCAGAAAGTGATATTGCGGCGGCGCGACAGAAACTACGATTATGGGATCGGAATCGGAGATAGAAGATATGATTTACGGCATTATATCATCATGGATAAATACATATAAATTTTTCTAATTTTGGGGGTATCATTTTGACCGTGAAAGACCTTGCAGAGCAAGGTAACGAGGTCAATTTAACTCCGTCAGCCTCCGAAAGAGCTCTTGACGAAACAGGAAACAAATTGAATTGGATATGCATTGGCTGAGGAAAAAAATTGGAGTACAATTCATTACGGCGCATACAAGTCATGTCTGATAAGCTGGTCAAGGATTTGTATACCAGTCGTTTCCAATCTTGAGCTTAGAGAGATCAAAATGCACAGGATGATCTTCGGGGTCGGTCGAGATGGCGAGGATAGAATGGTCAACGTGTTTGCGCTGGTATTCTGGCGAGATCCAAAGTAAAGGCTCGCCCGATGACCCGCGAATCCAACCATTTTGATCGCACAACATGCTGAGCTGGAGACTCCTGACCCAAGAGTATTGATAGATGGACGAACTAGGAAGAGGGAATATCAGTTAAGCATGTCTAGTGGGCCGATAAATCGACTGGGACAGACCTTGGTGAGTTCTGGAACACCTGTTGGAAGGTGCGGGGACCTAAACTACCTGGAGAATTCCACATGAAAACAATGAAACCCGAGGCGGAGACTGCACGGATAGCATCTGGAGATTTTGAAACCGAGGTCGTAGTGGGGTCATGGGGGAGAAGTGGTTCGAAAAAGACCGACCCTGTCTGCATATCCCAAATCCGCGCGGTATTGTCGTCAGATGCAGAACCGACATATTGACTGTAAGGTGAGATCGCAACCGATCTCACCGACCCCGAATGACCTTGCAGCGGTTCGAGTATCGGAGCGCCAGTGTGCGCGTCCCAAATACGCACTGTCTTGTCCTTAGAGCCAGAGGCAATGCGTTGGCCATAAGGCGAGATTGCAACACATGTCACCATGCCCAAATGACCTCGCAGGGGTTCGAGTATGGCAGCGCCAGTATGCGCGTCCCAGATACGCACTGTCTTGTCCCAGGAGCCGGAGACAATGCGTTGGCCATCAGACGAGATCGCAACACATGTCACCCAGCTCGAATGACCTCGCAGCGGTTCGAGTGTCGCAGCGCCAGTGTGCGCGTCCCAGATACGCACCGTGTGGTCCAAGGAGCCAGAGACAATGCGTTGGCCATCAGACGCGATCGCAACACATGTCACTGGGCCCGAATGACCTCGCAGCGGTTCGAGTATCGCAGCGCCGGTGTGCGCGTCCCAGATACGCACTGTCTTGTCGTTGGAGCCCGAGACAATGCGTTGGCCATCAGACGAGATTGCGACACATCTCACCCTGCCCAAATGACCTCGTAGCGGTTCGAGTATCGCAGTCCCAGTGTGCGCGTCCCAGATACGCACTGTGGTGTCCGAGGAGCCAGAGACAATGCGTTGGCCATCAGACGAGATTGACACACATGTCACCTCGGCCGAATGGCCTCGCAGCAGATCGAGTATGGCAGCACCAGTGTGCGCGTCCCAGATACGCACTGTGGTGTCGTCGGAGCCAGAGACAATGCGTTGGCCATCAGACGAGATTGCAACACCTGTCACCTCGGCCCAATGACCTCTCAGCGGTTCAAGTATTGCAGCGCCAGTGTGCACGTCCCAGATGCGCACTGTGTTGTCCTTAGAGCCAGAGACAATGCGTTGGCTATCAGACGAGATTACAACACATGTGACCTCGCCCGAATGACCTCGCAGCGGTTCGAGTATCGCGGTGCCAGTGTGCGCATCCCACATACGCACTGTGTTGTCCTTAGAGCCAGAGACAATGCGTTGGCTATCAGACGAGATTACAACACATGTGACCTCGCCCGAATGACCTCGCAGCGGTTCGAGTATAGCAGCGCCAGTGTGCGCGTCCCAGATACGCACTGTGTCGTCCTTGGAGCCAGAGACAATGCATTGGCCATCAGACGAGATTGCAACACATTTGACCAACTCCGAATGACCCCGCAGCGGTTCGAGTATGGCAGCGCCAGTGTGCGCGTCCCAGATGCGCACTGTGTTGTCCCAGGAGCCAGAGACAATGCGTTGGCCATCAGACGAGATTGCAACACATGTCACCTCGCCAGAATGACCTCGCAGCGGTTGGAGGGTCGCAGCGCCAGTGCGCGCGTCCCGGATACGCACTGTCTTGTCCGAGGAGCCAGAGACAACGCATTGGCCATCAGACGAGATTGAAATACATGTCACCTCGCCCGAATGACCTCGCAGGGGTTCGAGTATGGCAGCGCCAGTGTGCGCGTCCCAGATACGCACTGTGGTGTCCGAGGAGCCAGAGACAATGCGTTGGCCATCAGACGAGATTGCAACACATGTCACCCGGTTCCAATGACCTCGCAGAGGTTCGAGTATGGCAGCACCAGTGTGCGCGTCCCAGATGCGCACTGTGTCGTCCCAGGAGCCAGAGACAATGCGTTCGCCATCAGACGAGATTGCAACACATGTCACCTCGCCAGAATGACCTCGCAGCGGTTGGAGGGTCGCAGCGCCAGTGCGCGCGTCCCGGATACGCACTGTCTTGTCCGAGGAGCCAGAGACAACGCATTGGCCATCAGACGAGATTGAAATACATGTCACCTGGCCCGAATGACCTCGCAGGGGTTCGAGTATGGCAGTGCCAGTGTGCCCATCCCAGATACGCACTGTCTTGTCCCTAGAGCCAGAGACAATGCGTCGGCCATCAGACGAGATCGCAACACATGTCACCTCGCCCGAATGACCTCGCAGCGGTTCGAGAATGGCAGCGCCAGTGTGCGCGTCCCAGATACGCACTGTCTTGTCCTTGGAGCCCGAGACAATGCGTTGGCCATCAGACAAGATTGCAACACATGTGACCTCGCCCGAATGACCTCGCAGCGGTTCGAGTATCGCAGCGCCGGTGTGCGCGTCCCAGATACGCACTGTCTTGTCGCAGGAGCCAGAGAAAATGCGT